>SDVV010010447.1:0-16253 GCA_016164225.1 Gammarus roeselii
TTTCACTTTGTTTGTTCCAAGTCCAGTAGTATCGACTAGGTTCGAGTAATGTAGGTGATCGCTCGTTAGTAGACTGTAGAGTTCAGAACGTTCATGTAAGCTTCTCGCATATGTCAGTGATTGTTATGAGTGTTAAAGAGTTAGCAAGTCTTATGTCTATAATTCCTGTTAAAATATGATTTTTTCTTTGTAGTGTTGGATGGGTTGCTCCTACCATTTTCGTCTGATATAACCAATATTGAATAAATCCTATCAATCATATTTACTACAGGTCTGTGATTTAAGATCCGCAGTCAACAAGATCTAGGATATAAACCATGTCTAAGGTACATAATTAGCTAAATCAATATCAATGTACAACAACATAGATCAAATATCAATGAATGCAAAAAGGGTTACCATTCACTGACCAGACCATAACCTTCCTTCTCTTTTGTATGATACCTAGCTTAACTTATGTACAGTATGCAGTTATTGATATATCCATATGAACCCTCAACACGGTTCTTTATAAAACTTACATCTAATTCTTTCTACTTCATGGTCACTCGTTCCATAGTAGTTAGCAGAGAGGGCAGATTTTTAATCTTAGATGGTTCGACTGTTACAAGTATTTCATATTCGCTCTATCCTTTGCAGTTGTGATTCACACTTCCAATTTTGATCTAGCAAATTTCACCCGTTATTTCATAGGTAATTTCATCGTTGTTTGAATATTATAGATATTTACATTTGATTCTTGATTTTGATTTGATACAATTCTAAATCACTTCTACATGTAATTCTCACCCATCACAAACCTAACCTAACCTAACCTGACCTTGTGTATGGTATTCAGTCATTGTTATATACATATGAACCCTCCACACGGTTCTTTATAAAACTTTCACCTAATTCTTTCTACTTCGTGGTCACTCACGACCCATATTAGTTAGCAAAGAGGGCAGATTTTCAATCTTAGATGGTTCGAATGTTACAAATATCTCATATTCACATCCAGTTTCACACAAACGAACACTTCGTCTCATACTAGGTCTAACAAATTTACTTCAATATCTCCTGACACTACAACCTTTGATGACTTGCACGGTTGACTCGCCTTTTCTTTCCTATAATTTTCATATTCTTGACGATGACTTCGTTTCAGATGTCGCCATACATTACTCGTAGATTTATTTTTATTCAATTTTATTTCTTTTTTGCATAGATTACAAGCCCCCCGTTACCCCATTACTTTCGAACAAACTACGACTCAAGCTATACCCCATCCTTAACAGAATCACAATCTTTACTGAGCAAGATCTGATCGGACTCAGATTTTTATCCGTCCAATCTGTAACACATCTAGAACATTCACTCGCCCGAGATAGGTTTATGGCAATGCGTGAAACATATTCTCCTACTGATTTCGACAATTCGATGTTGCTTCCTACTTACACGATGTATGCAATTCATTGCTTAACCCTCTAAGTTTTAGGATAATAAAAACAATTGAATAAGAATTGACATAGTTTAATACTGCAATATTAGTATAAGTTACAGATATTGCTGGATTCATCAATACTTTCTAACTCGTTCTTTTGATTTGTAACAACATGGTTCGTACATCCAACCATACCCATCATCACGATGTCTCAGTTCCCTCTCAAATTCCTTCATATACTCCAAGCTGTCCCGTTCCCGTGAGTCCACATATGTAATGATTCTTCTTCTTAAACCCTTATTATTCGAAACTTCTCCAATTCAAAGTCATTCTGATCTTCGTCATTGAGGAATTTTTGCATACGTTCCAGATTTTATTTTTTTCTTAGATAAAATTCGTATTCCAGTACCTTAGCATTATCACAGTCATGACGATGATTTTCCACTTGGATCATATCAATTTCGAGATTTGCTTTCTTATTCCCCTTGAACTTTGTTACATACGAATGTAACCCGTCGACGTTAATTACCCAATGCCGACTTTCTTACCTACTTCCTTTTTCCTTCATCCAATTATGAATGGTATCTCACACTCTTTTGATTTTTGTTTTACCCATTCTGAGATAACTTATATTTTCAACACTAGTCAATATTTGTTCGATCCGACTCATATCATCTTCTGAGATTTCTTCTTCTAAAAAACGTAAAATATTTTTTTCCAAGTGAACATTCATTGTTGGCTTTTCGAGGATGAGCTGTCCTGCTTCAGTTACACTCAACGTAACACTGACTCCAAGCTCGGCATGCAGCTAGCTATTATGTTGCGATTGCATGCTTTTTTTGTGCAAAACATTAGGCCTATCATCGCTCACCTTGGTCATCATCTGTGTGTGTATGTATGTACATGTATAGGGGTGTTTACGTGTGTGCATGTGTATATTCAAGCATATCTAAGTGTACATGAGTTTAAAAAAAAGAAAACAAAATCTAAAATATCAATACAAGTTTAAAATTGAAAAATTCAATAAAAATTTCAGTTTTTTCGACGCCCGGACAAAGCCAAGTCCGTCTATTGAAATGATAACTTGTCTACTGAAGAAAGATGCGGTTGTCGATTTTTTTTGAAGTTTTATTGAATTTTAGAATTTTAAACTTTTATCGATTTATTTTTATTTTTTACTCATGTTACAAATCAAAACAACGAGTTAGAAAGTATTGATGAATCCAGCAAGATCTGTAATTAATACGAATAATTCAGTAACAAACAATGTCAATCCTTAATCAGATGTTTATATTATACTAAAACTCAAAGGTGAAGCAATGAATTGCATACATCGTGTAAGGGCGAATGTTCTAGATGTGTTACAGATTGGTAGGATAAAAATCAGGATCCGATCAAATCTTGCTCAGTCAAGATTGTGATTCTGAAAAGGATGGGGTATAGCTTGAGTCGTAGTTTGTTCAAAAGTAATGGGGTGACGGGGATTTGTAATCTATGCAAAAAAAAATTAACATTGAATAAACATAAATCCACGAGTAATGTATGGCAACATCTGAAACAAAATCACTGTCTAGAATATGAAAATATAGGAAAGAAACGGCAAATCAACCGTGCAAGTCATCAAAGGATCTAGTGTCAGGAGATATTGAAGTAAATGTGGTAGACCTAGTATGAGACGAAGTGTTCGTTTGTGTGAAACTGGTTGCAAATATGAAAAGGTTTGTAACATTTGAACCATCTAAGAGTGAAAATCTCCCCTCTTTGCTAACTAATATGGGTCGAGAGTGACCACGAAGTAGAAAGAATTAAGTGAAAGTTTTATAAAGAACCGTGTGGAGGGCTCCTATGTACATAACAATGACTGAATACCATACACAAGGTCAGTTTCGGTTAGGCTAGGTTAGGTTTTAATGAGTGTGAATAACATGAAAAAGGGATTTAGAATAATATTAAATCAAAATCAAGAAATAAATGAAAATATCTATAACACTCCAACAACGATGTAATTACCTATGAAATAACGGATGAAATTTGCTTTATCAAAATCGGAAGTGTGAATCAAAACTGCAGAGGATAGATTGAATGTGAAATACTTGTAACAGTCAAACTATCTAAGATTGAAAATCTACCATCTCTGCTAACTAATATGGACCGAGAGTGACCATGAAGTAGAAAGAATAAGGTGTAAGTTTTATAAAGAACCGTGTGAAGGGTTCATATGTTTATAACAATGACTGCTACCGTACATAAGTTAGGTTAGGTACCATACATAAGATCAGGTTAGGTTAGGTTTTTGATGGGTGTGAATGAAATTTGCTAGATCAAAATTGGAAGCGTGAATCAAAACTGCAAAGGATAGATCGAATATGAAATACTTGCATCAGTCAAACATCTACGATTGAAAATCTGCCCTATCTTCTAACTACTATGGAACGAGAGTTACCATGGAGTAGAATGAATTAGGTGTAAGTTTTATAAAGAACCGTGTGGAGGGTTCATATGTATATATCAATAACTGCATACCGTACATAAGTAAGGTTAGGTATCATACAAAGGAGAAAGAAGGTTATGGTCTGGTCAGTGTATGGTGACCCTTTTTGCATTCATTGATATTTGATCTATGTTGTCGTACATGGATATATATCTAGCTAATTATGTACCTTATACATGATTTATATCCCATATATTGTTGACTGCGGACCTTACATTACAGATCTGTAGTAAATATGTTGGAGTGGATTTATTCAATATTCGTTATAATAGACGAAAATATAAGGAGCAACACATCCAACACTACAAAAAAAATCTTATTCTAACAGTAAAATCGTGTATAAAACTTGCTAACTCTTTATAGCCAAAACAATCACTGACAAATGCGGAAAGCTTATATAAACGTTTTGAACTCTACAGTCTACTAACGAGCGATCACCAAACATTACTTGAAACTAGTCGATATAACTGGACTTGTAACAAACAAAGTGAAAAAATATATATATGTAGGCACACAATCTGATAAAGATTAGTAAAACTACAGAGTCAAGTGGATGGATTTGATACGAATAAAGCCTAAATCAATGAAGAAATACCTAACATAAGTATGAAAACGGGTGGAAAAATATATATTTTGGTTAGATTAGGTAAGGATGAGTTAGGTTTGCGGCCATCATCACAAATCTTAAGTGAAAAATACTATAGTGGATATTTTGAACGCTCAAATAAGACAGATATTCTGAATTGGAACGCAATCTCATAACAAAGCCTGAATTAATCAAAAATTCTAAGTGTACAACTGCCAACGTATCAAAAATATTTACATAAGTAAGACTTGCGGGAATAAGCATATAGTAAAGACCTACGAGCTGATAACATAATTGAGATGTACATTAAATTATTGAAGAAATTTTTACACTAACTCAACACAAATTCGGTGGATTAGCTCTCCAAGACGACATGGAAACGGACCCAAATCCAATGTCGGGAGGTATAACATAACAATATTTTGGATCATTACGTCCAATTAAGCATATTTTATAGGCCACCATTCTATGAAAAAATAGGCGAAATTATATCAAATAGAGATATTTTCCTCTGATAACCAATCAAAACATACAACAACAACTATAAAATAGATAAATAAGATTTTCTCTACACTACCATAAGCAACATTGATTAACTATACACTACCATAAGATCGTATACTAATAACACAACAGTCATACCAAAAATATCTGGCATTTCACCCTGAGTTCATGAGAATAATGTTATTTTTTACTACAATACCTTTTCAAATCCATAACAAATTGCATAACCAACTAAGATATTATGTCTGTAGTAGAACAAATCAAAGCCCACTGTGTCATAACAACGAACTCAACAATGCTTTACTAAGTCACTTCCCAGCAATTTACCACTGATATATAACAAATTTAGAGGTAACACCCTGTCACGGTACAATACCTCAGACATAACACGTATCTATTTAGTCCATCATCTCCGGACAACGTCAAGCAAAGTCACATCTTGGACATAAACAAGAATCTATACACAGGAACAGTTGTCAAGAATGGGACTGACATCAGTCTCAGAGAGTTTGTGGCCATAAAAAGCTCTGCTTCTGTTCACTGACGACCTAAGTAAATCACTACAATGATCTGCAGGTTGTCGGATAACCTCTCTAACAAACCAATGGAACTTAAGATCGCCGTCCACAAGAACTTACAAAATCGCATTGAACTTGGACGAACTTCAAAAGACCACCAAAGAGTGTAAACCATCTCTACACCAGGACCCCTCCATCCAGTGAATCGTCTTCTGAAACGTTACACTATACACTTGCTAGGGTTCAATGATGAAAATTCCACACAGATGCAGTACGGACTTACACCTCTTAAACATACATTCTTATGATTATCGTGGAAAAATCATACAACAACAACAACAACTTTAAAAAAATAGTCATATAAGTCATATAAGCTCTAATTAACAATAAAAATTGAAATACACTATAGTATCCTGCATAGTAAATCGGTCTACTTACACAAATAGGCATAAACAAAACGGGCTTTTGCCTATGGAACACCTCTAACTCATCCTAAGCATTGAAGACTGGTCCTATAATAAACATACAATAACCTAACAGCAAGACCGAGTTTGTAACAAATGGGATCTTCTATATCTATAATAACCACGTCAAACATTGTACCAGGATGTCAGAAGTTATATAAAACACTAAAAACAAAACAACATGTAACTAAACTATACATGAAATAATGTTCTACATTGTAAATACAAACGTAATATATCCTAATATTCCGATATTGTATAAAATACCCAATACCTTGCATCGAAGATGTTGTAGAGGTTCTCAATTGACCCTACATTA
The DNA here is from genome assembly GCA_016164225.1 of Gammarus roeselii. Lineage (NCBI taxonomy): Eukaryota > Metazoa > Arthropoda > Malacostraca > Amphipoda > Gammaridae > Gammarus > Gammarus roeselii. The sequence continues at coordinate 6,306 of SDVV010010447.1, forward strand.
TCCTAATAACACTAAACACATTATACGTGCATCACAAGCACCTATTACTACTAAGCAATCGCATCTTTTGATCTCATTGTTGCATCTCTCTGTAGGTAGCTACAATATTTTCTTGCAGCTAGTACAAAACTGCTTCCAACCATAATGGCAGTGCAACAAATATTTATTTTGATTAAATGAATACGTATACCCACGCACAAAAAACAATGGAACATGCATCAGAAGGAATAAATGATTCAGAGAAATACCTTGACACAAATATGGCAACAACGCCTTCCTGACAACAAAGCCTTCCCGCGGAAATCTGAGTGGTTTTTTTCTTACCTCCTCGTAGACAGGAATACAGTGTTTTGTGTGTCTTCTTCATATATTTCAAACTATCCATGTGAAAACGAACTGCTCCCACTAAGCAAAGAAAGAGATAGTAGGAATTGAATATTTTCTGTTACAGGATATACAAATAAAGAGTGAATGCACCTAGATTTACGTTAGCTAGTGCAAAGGTACCAAAACAAGGCTTCTCCTGGATCTTGCCCCACAGAAGACATGTAAGAATAACATTGTTTTACAAATGTGCTATCACCAGTTTGTCATGCAAGGTTTCTAATTCCAGAGCACACTAATAAATATATTTGCAAATTTCTGCAGCAAAACGTTACCTGTATATACCTGGATGCAAGATTTCAACCTTACAAAAATGTACAGTGACAGCTAGCTATGGGAAATTCCTCGGCCCAAGGCTATAATAGGATATTCAAATTGGTATTCTGCTCACATGGTATCAATCTTCAGGTCTGAGTAGCACCCTACCTTGATCCATGTCTATGTACAGATACGTATAGTGTAAATAACATTTTTCAATGGGTGACATCTCTTGCAACTATCATACATCCAGAATGCACAATTCTGGATCATAAACATAGAAAGGATATTGAATCAAAATCTTTACTTGTGAAGCTTAAGACTTCCATTTTATTCCTGGTAGCTACATCCATAGGGGTGTATTTTCCTTTCTTTTTATGTCCATTTACTACATGCACCCAATCTGTCTGCCTGCATGAGGCTGGTAGAAGGGTGTGTAATTATCTCCCATGTGGCACCTGTTAAGTCAAATATTGTTTTTATGTGCAGCCTTCATTCCCTGCTGCGGACCGACGCCAAAAAGTGAACACTACCTCCATTGTACGACAACCCACTTCAGGCGAGACCATAACCGAATTCTCGACTGAATTACAAAAATTCTAAAACGCCGTGAAGATTATCCGCTGTGAAGCAGAGGCACACGGAATTTTCTTGCCGGCTTTCCTATCTTCCTTCTTTTTCCCTTCTATATTACCTTGGATGTCTTCATTCAGTTAAGTTGGGACCACACCAATACCAAAGATTTTTAATTGCTTATGTCAGTCCTTGTCCTTGTGTCTGTTTTTTTGGTGCTTGCCCATATTACTCTACCTTATTTCGTCATAAACTAGATTGGAGTCAGATTGTGCCTTGAAAGTGAAAGCACAAAGTTCACTTGAATTATCATCGCTCACAGAAGCTCACGTTATTAACGTTTTGGTTTGCCAACTGGTTACTCTTAACCCATAATCAATATTACAAACATCACTACCATATAAACTGTACAGAGAACATACAAAACTGAAATACACATACTAAAACTCTCGAGTTATAACAAAGCAAGAAGATCAATTCTCTACCATACCCAAAATATACATTAAAAACCGTGACGAACGAGGAAAAAAAGCATGTAACCAACAAAACAACTGGCGTGAATATGATACCAGGACATGCGAGCAACATACGCTAAAACCTATAGTAAGTGGTGTGAAATACTTCTACACGAACACGCTATAGTATATACAAAATCTGATGAAATCACTCTCCAACTAAGTCCAAAAACAGGGTTAAATTTACATTTCTTTAACTAAAGTAACCACGGCTTAATCGTATCAGAATGTTATATATACATATAAAATACTAAAATGATGCAATCACCGATCAATTATGCCTGAAATAGTGTGCAACACGGACGATGTAAACTTGAAATATCCTAAAAATTCCTACAACTGTATGAGATAACTATTCAAAACTACAAAAAAAAAATCTAAATCAACTGAATATTACTAGGTATACATAACACAATATAATAACTTACAATAAATCCATATCGTTCAGGTACTCTCGCTAGTGGAACGCTGCGTCAATGGAACACCGATATATCTGGCTCGAACCTGGATAATGCGTTATGGGGTAGATAGATTCTCGTACCGAAGCTGCAGCATCAACCCAAAATTTTAACATCAACTCGCCAACTTCCTATAGATATTATATACATATGAAATAAACGACTGGAAAAAAAATACACAGAACATTTCCTAAATTCAGTATAAAGCATCCAACCAACTTCCAAATGAGTCAATTATATCCCCAATTAGATATGAATACAAACATATATGTACCGAAAATATATATATAAACATTAACCCATCCATAAAAATGTTAGGATACATACACTCTAACATAGCAAACATGCCACGGAAATAATTTATAAGACAAAGAACAGCTAAGGGCCATCTCACCTGATTTCCCAGGAGCGCATCCAACTTTTTGGCTAGGGATCTCTACACCCCACCCCTCCAGAAACTTGTTATAACACTATCCCTACCAGAACCAAATAAATATATATAACAAGCAACAGTTAATGACCACTTATACCCCAATATAACCATCTAAAGAAGAAAAAGCATGTATATAAATACAATAACCATCTAAATACAATGTAAAAGAAAATGTTCAAAACATGAACCTTGCCAATGTATATCCGAACGATGTCCGTTCGTCCTTACGTAAGCCAACCGTAACCGTCCCGTAATCCAACCGTAACCGTAACCCAGCCGTACCCGTAACCGTATTCTCCGAGAAGTGCGATTTGAGATAAAATCTTTATGTGACATTGACAGATAAAAAGTTCTCCAGTGTATGCAACTTGCGTTTGGGTGACTGAAGACGCTTCCATTTGAGTGTCCGTGAGCCCTAAAAGTAATTGACCATAATAGTACTGAATAAACATATAAACTTTGATACGTCGCCAGTCTGGAGTTTCTGGTAATAGCCTGAAGTTTATACAAGGCTTGACCGGGAGGTATAATGATTAGGAGTTGACAAATTAGATTTTTACTCTAAAACAAACAAATGCAATGTACTGTTCTTCCATAGATATGATAGTCAAGAAAGGAAAACCGGGGGTGAACAGTAGAAGAATCACCTGAACAATTATCCATCAAGATTCTCGACCTAATTTAAAGGGGGGGCTAAAAGATTATTACCATGAGAAAATACCTAACACAAGTACAATGTCAATTGTATGTCTCCTGTCATACGGATAGGTCACTCCGTCGTAGTTGTTGCCAAGGCTCGACAGGAGACGGAGGACGGGCTTTCCACCACGGATGAGCCTTGTAGAGTGGCGTTAGGCGCACGAGTGGTGCGGCAAACCGGGCCAGAGCGGTCCTGCCATCCAGAGTGCACCACAGATGGCAACACTAGAGGGGCCAGGTTTTTTGTTTTACGTTATTGACAATTACAGTTTGTTTCATTACACCTATACCAGGCTGGTACTAATCTCTGCCTAACTTGTCATTAACTAATATTTTGTTGCTAAAAGGTGTGATACGATATTTAATTACAACTTTCCTTTAATCCAAGACTTAGCATTCCCAGATCCCTGTGCCGCTCCAAGTTGCGGATTGGCTTAGCCTCCACTCCTTGTTGCCGCCCTTGGCGCTGATTGGGTGGCGCCCGAATCCTTGCCGAACCCGGGAACTTGAAATTGGAGTTCCATGCTGCTTGCTGGCAAGTTGACGTGCGGAGGGATATTCCCGCCGTCAGAACGAAACTGCCGTTGGCGTGCGGAGGGATTCCCGCCGCCAGAGGAAAACTGCATTTACGACACATTTTCAATGGAAGTTAATACAATGGTATATCATATAATAAATTCATCATAACAGTAATACATTATTTACAGGATGTGAATTTCATGTTGATTGTTGTGAGGGTGAGCAATGCAGAACTCGACTTCGCGAGCCCTTACAAACCTACAAGTATAAGGTCTAAGCGACTAAGTCGGACACATAGAGTCATAACATACTTCCTAACCATTACATTGTCCGAATCAAAAAATGCGTTTAGGTGCCCCAATCTCAGACCTCTGACTCTCCTCCCCTATCCTACCCGTCCCGGGTGTTCGCTTTGTACCTACAGTAATCATTTTAACTACACGAGTAATTGTCTTAAACTACAAGTACAATGTCCGAGATATACAGCGACTAAGTCGGTTTCTAAAGAAATAACATAATTTCTACACTTACATTGTCCGAATAAAACAAATACGTTTCCAGCTATACGATCTCCAGGGCTATTTCAGCCCCTTAGACGCCCCCATGTGAAATGGGGCGTGCAAAAATCCGTAGAAAATACGTTTTTGTCGTTATAAACACTACTTGCAACCAACATGTTACAGTATGTTGTAGAATCCGAGGGCACAAACCAGCTGCTAAGGGTATCAATTACCAGACACAAGCCAAAAATCAAACATTAACAATACCGAGACATCCATTAACAGAAAACCTACACACACTATGAGACCATACACAACTTTCACGCACAAGCATGCCAGCTTCAAACTGTACGCAATATTAAAAATTAACTCAATAAATTTTGAAACAAACGCTACTATCTCAATTCGCACTCCTCTTGCCTATGGCCATTCCCAAAAAATCCATTGAAAAGAAACCTACCGTCACCAAAAAGAGGAAAAGATGTGTATTAGCGGTCAAAACTAATGTAAACATGAATTTACCATGTGTGAGGCATAAGCCGGGTGAGACCGTCTTTGGCGTATGTACTCGCGTGAATGACGAAAATACGACAACTTGAACATGTTATAACCTGTAAATGTTCATAGTATATAAATATTCCTATGAAACTATGTAATAAGAAATATAAATTTGAACATGTTTGATTGTCCTTAGAAGAACGCAATTGAAAACAGGTGAAAAGATCTGCAACCGATCCTAAAAATGTTCAAATATTTTGATGTTCCTATGAACACTGTATCTATATCATAAAATATATGTAAAAACCTTAACCCTGTCTCATTGTCCACAGATATATGGATTGAAAATATGTGAAACGTACTGCGCCTACTATTTGATTCTTAACGATGAGCCCTGACGAAACTCTGAAAATAAAATATGCATACAACAGGGATGGGGGAATGGATTTAATCAAATGATATAGCTTTTTTGCTCTATATAAATAAAAATTAACATATATAGCCTATTAACATCTATCTATATAAGCCGTCCGAAACCATGCCGTAATTCAAGTGATTAAATGTACACCCTACTGCATATCCAAATTAAACAAAGGCTATTCCAATCGAACGTGGCAAATGATTAAAGGTACACCATACTTCATGACCGAATGAATCAACGCTATTTCTACCGAACGCAGGAAGTGATTAAAGGAATACCCAACTGCATGCCTCGAGAAGTGCTAGTTAAGATAAGATCTCTTTGGGACATTGACGGATAAAGGTTTTCCCGTGCAAACTAAGTGCCACTTGCTTTTTGGACTACCCCAATAATAATTAAATTAGTCACAAAAAAGCAAATAACTGAACCTACAAGTACAATGTCTGAGGTTTATAGATGCTAAATCGGACACACAATGTAATTACATACTTCCTAACCATTACATTGTCCGAAGGCTGTTTGGACTACCCAATCTCACGCGCCTGACTCCCCTCTCCTATCCTCTTTCCTTCCCGGGCGTTCTCTCTAAACCTACAGTAATTAACATGACCACACGAGTGATTGTCTGGACCTACAAGTTCTTAGTAATTACAATGTCCGATTTACAATGTGACTAAGTCGGACACATAATGTAATTAGATACTATCTAACCATTACATTGTCCCAAGGCTGTTTCGACATCACAAAAAGTAATTAAAAGTGACATAAATGTAATTAACCATTACATTGTCCCAAGGCTGTTTCGACATCACAAAAAGTAATTAAAAGGGACATAAATGTAATTAAATGGACCTAAATTGCAATGCCTGAATTATATAGGGACTAACTTAGAGACACACAATATAATTAGATACTTCCTAATCATTAAATTGTCCCACGGCTGTTTTTCTGTGAGCGTAGACGAATCCACGTGGAAAATGGCGTGCAAAATCCGTAGTGAGGGTTGTTTTTGATGTTATATTGACTACTGACTATAGCTCAATTATGGCGATAAGTGCTGGAGACGTTAGGTGGGCCCCGCTGGACACACGGAACTAATGCGTTGATAGGAGAGGTCGGCGTGAGACGACCTGAATTTCGTGGACGTGAAGGACTGTTGGCGTTGGTGCCTGACGGTAATGGAGTTGGGGCCTGACGCGGCGTCCGAATGGCGCTTGAAAGGTTGGCTTGGTTGACTGGTGAGCGCTAAACGTCGAAGCAGCGAGGACAGTGAGTGCATCGCTTGTGCATGGATATGCGGCTAGCTGATGGGTAGTGGTGAGCACGGCGCAGGCTTGAGTGTTGGTGCGTGCTTGTAATTGAATTGTGATGCGCGGGAGTTGCGCAGTTGGCGTTAGTGTTTGAGGAAGTTGAAGTTTAAGGTATTCACCTGGTTGAATTTTAGGGTTTGACCTTAATGATATTGATCCAAGAGGTGGAATTACGAGATAATGAATGAGTAAATTTAATTTATTTGTGAGATCTGATATAATGCAATTCAAATTGTAGCTCCACATAAAAAGATTCAAATAGACATTTTAATAGAAGAAAACAAGACAGTGCATGTGGTGATTTATTACTTTAAATGACCAATTAGATAAATGTAATCACAACCAAACATAGTGGGGGCGAAAAAATTATCGCCACGCGTTAACTAAAGCAACAAATATTGTAGTATCCTGTCATCATGGTTGGGTGTTTGTGTCGCTCTGGCTCAGGACAGGAGCGGCAACAAAGACTTGTCACTGCGGTGATCCTTGAGAACCTGTGATTGTCTCCTATGGAGGCTGAGTGAGGCTCAGCCTGGCAGTCGGACCTGAGCCTCTGGCCTTGCCGATACGTGATTGGCTACAGCCAGATGGGGCAGACTGCTGATGTGGCTGTGCCAATTATTCGCTATTTCTAACGCAAAATTTATCTCTATACGTTTTAAACCGTATAGATGATGCTATTTTTAACTAAGGCTAGTTTTGGGCCAAAACTATTACTATAATTTATCTGTAATTAATAATTTAGAAACTCTCCTTGAATCCTGGACTTAGCATTTCAAGATCCATGCGCCGCTTCCCACATGCTGATTTGCTCGCCTCCACTCCTTGTTGCCACTCATGGCGCTGATTGGCGGCGCCAAAAATCATTTTTGCTGAATAGTTCCTTGCAGTATACGCCGAGAACTTTGAGCTAGAGTCCCGCATAGCTTGATGGCAAGTTGACGTGCGGAGGGATTCCCGCCGCCAGAGGGAAAACTGCAGTTGAAGTGCAGAGGGATTCCCGCCGCCAGAGAGAAAACTGCATCTACGACACATTTCCAATGGGCGTTAATACATTGGTTCAAAATGTAACAGCATTATCTTAAAATAAAATACATTATTTACAAGAAGTGAACTGCACGATAACTGACGTGAGGGAGAGCAAAGCGGAACTTGACTTCGCAAGCCCTTACAGGAGCACGCTGGGTTGACTGGTTGAGAGCGACGAGTTGCGTTAAACGGTTTGATGTTGTCTCTGGAGCAGAAATAGGTTGACGGCGTAGTCAAGTGATTGACAAAGTGGGTCTTGAATTCACAGATGCAATGTTCTAAACAGTAGTGATGATGTGCTTGGAGATATGGTTGATTGCTTGACGAACGCTGGCTGCTCAGGTGAACAGCCTATGGCTAGGGTGAATGCACCGCGGCAGAGTTGTAAGGTTCACGTATCGCCTAAGTCTGTAATTGTCCAGGCCCCGGGTTGTGAGTCCAGGGCACCCTCCAGGTAGGTCGGCCGCGGAGAGGCCCTCTTGCCAGCTGAGATGCTGCTGGTGGTAGACTAATGATAGACTGGCTGGCTGGTCGATGCGTGCAGTGAGCGACCACCCGAGCGGTAGTGATAGACACACACACATCCCGTCGTAAAAAAATGAGTTGAACGTTGCTTACAGGAAAAAGTGTTACGAACAATATAATACGGCATGTTCTGACAATAAGTAAGTAAATTATAAATGAATATTAACGAAAAAGTCTGCTTAGATTCTATGAGAACCACAAAAACACTATAACATAGCTCGATGTTGATTTAATACTCGCTACAACACTACGTAACACCTCACGTACGAGAGCGCTCTGGTTAGACAGTTGGGCGAGAAAGTCTTAGTGAACGTACAGCTCGAAATAAATATGATATGTTTGAGCAAGTCAAGGAATGTTTGTTGTACATAAATAGTAACATGACTGATGTGAAATACTCACATTAGAATTTATGCATATTGATTGGCAATACTTCTGTGCCTGACATTTGAAGAGAATTTGGTTCATATTAATTGAGAAACAGTTAATTGAAAATGGACAATTAGTGAGTGTACACATGAAATAAACACGTGCTAGTTCTGGAATGTGAGCGACGGCTGGCGCTGTTTGCGCTTTGGGTGAGTGATGACCAAGGCAGTTGGGTTTGGAGAGGAATGAATGTGCCGGCATCGGGAAGTGTGGCGGAAGTGATTAGAGATGGAAGAAGAGATTAATGGTACGTGGCTGTTCGCATGAGATGTTATGATGTAATGAGCATCGACATGATGCATGTTGAAAGGTCCCCAATTGACCCTATATTATCCTAATACCACTAAACACATTATACGTTCATCACAAGCTCCTATTGCTACTAAGCAATCGCCTCTTTTGATCTAGTTTCCGATGTCGATGGAATTGCTTGAAATAAATCAGTCTATATGTTTATATAACAATAGCTACATAGCTATATCAAATTAAGCGGTATTTTCTTTATCAGGATACCTTTTGCTTATGTATAGATTTAATAATCAAAGCACGCATGTATGTAGATAGAATTGTATTAGGTAATGTGCCGCAGCTTGCAATTGCTCTCTATATTTACACACGACTTCCAAGTAATGGCAACAAGAGAATAGGAAGGGCATAAATAAGAAGGCAGTTGAGTTGATCAAATAAATGACTGTTGTTACAATGCAAGTTCAAATAAATCAGCAGTGGGGAACTTAGCTAGTTATAGCGGTTTCCTCCGGAGACCAGGACTGGAAGACTGTAGAGGACAAGTGTCCCTACAATTGGTATCAAAATAAAAAGGTTAGCATACCTTGTTCATGGTGCTCATTCAAATAGACCAAATCATGGGAGACGACATCTGAAATGTAAGTTTCAGACCACTAGTTTGAACTACTCTGCTAGCGGTAACATCGTGTAAGCCTGCAGCAAGGCATTGAACTAAGTCACTCATTCGATAATATTCTTAAAGCGTGGTTGGTTCAGTGAGTGTCCGCCTGCCAATTATGGGTAAGTTTTTCAGTGTTTATTATAGTTTCATTAACAGCTTCTTTTTAAGCATTTAGGAGGGCTTAGAATATGCATATAAATATAATAAGTTATTTAGGAATGATCATACAGTGACAATATGTCTACTGGTCAGCCCAGTGTACAGCACCAGGCTGAAAGTGTTGGCTAATTTTGTATATAGCTATGGTAATATAGGTAGACAACATAGAATATTTGAATGTAATCTTTAGATTATTAATGCCCTTTCCTACTTTCATGCTTAAGACTAGCTGAGTGAATCAAGGTGGATTTCAAGCCTGACTGTATTTTGTGTCAGCCCTTTGAACCTTGATGAATCATAATTCCACACATTTCATATGCAGTGTTTT
>SDVV010010448.1:0-16253 GCA_016164225.1 Gammarus roeselii
TTGCATCAGGAGCTCTCCGAAAAATACCCCCAAAGTCGACGCCACCATCCAACTTGCAGATGATCCTCCAGTATTTAATGAGGTCCGCCCTGAGAAACCTCCCTTTTATAGAAAATAAGCCAAGTTGCTTCAGCCTGGAAAAGTAATCCAACTCAGCAAGACCATCCACATTTCTTGTCCATCTCCTCTGCACAGACTCAAGCAATCTCAAATCCCCAAGGAAACCCACATTCCACACTGACGAACAATAATCCATGAGAGGTCTGATGTGCATCACAAAGAGGGACACCATGAAGTGAGGACTACGACAAACTGTGGATCTCAGCAGGCTGCTGGCCAATCCGGAAGCCTTACCCACCACCTCTCTGACATGATAGTGGAATTTCAGTTTTACATCAACCACCACACTGGGTAGCTGTTCGTCACCACCACACCACACTGGGTAGCTGTTCGTATAATTCTGAACACATCAGCTGCTCTGCTTTGTACAAACACATACCCATAAGTCCAACTGTGTGCAGTTGCCCTGCTGATTAGAAACATGTACCCCTGATTGCAGAATTGGATGTGGGATTGATCACACTGGATTTTCATATCTGAATATATGAAACCAAACCAGACATGCACCCCAGAAGCAGAGATTTGCATGTTTAGATTTTAGCATGCAATTGCAGGGCATGTTTGTATAATTATGTATGCTATTGTTATGAGAGATAGGTCAGTATAAATATAGCAGAGACTGAGAGATAAGAGGTGCTTCCACAATCCAGGGTGGAAAGTTTGTCATGCCTTGTACCAAGATTACTAAAATTATCCTCCAAAATGCACCGGTTTGCTGGAAGCAGGGTGTTGAAGTTTGTCATGCTCCACACGAGATGACTAAAATTGTCCTATAAAATGCACCTTTTTGCCGTTATTAATGGACAGCACCGCCCTTATATTCTCATATTTTGCTCCGCACCACTCGTCTTTGTTGCACCGCACCACTCATTTGTCTAGCTTTTTAGCACTGCACCACACTTGTCATCTATGGAAATATTTGTAGTACTGTTCTATCATTAAGTTAGTTGAGCAATGCACCAAATTTTTATGGGAATAGTGAGGAGTTTTGCCGTATGTTTCCTTAGTGTACAGTGAACAATCTCACCCTCCCCATTAAGTTGATCAAGCTCACATCCAAAACAGAGACACAAAAACTGCAAGCAATCAATTGAGTATAATCCAAAATCGAAATGAATCCAGTGGTGCCCCTTCCTGGTGCTGATTGATCCCGTGGGCCAGTTTGCACAATTCAGCGAGCAGTGCACGCAAACACTGATAAGAAATATTTGATGCGCACGTGAAATCTTGAGATGAAGCGCACATGAAGACATCTTCATAGAATATCACACGCGGAAACCAGTTTGCACAATTTGGCGTGCAGCGCACGCAAACATTGATGAGAAATATTTGATGCGCACGTGAAATCTTTAGATGAAGTGCACATGAGGACACCTTTCCAAAATATCACATGCCAAAACAGTATATGCAAGCATTTTCCTCCATAGCATATCAATTCAAGCTGACACTGAGATTCCTAACCACTGAACAACAACATCACTGAAGAACTAGTAATTTATTTGATCAGACACTGGATCAACATTCAGAGAAACAAACAAAAACCAATATTGCATATTATGACAGGAGAAAGAAAAATTTGGCGATTCACAATACAACGTGTATCAGTGTTTAGACATTAGTATGAATGCAACAAATAGCTGAACTGCAATATTAAATTACTCCTGGCATGGTTCAAACAACAATTTAACATTCCTGTATTTTGGCAATAGATGAAAACAAACACTGACATTAAACACGATTGGTAAGCAAGTTAGGCCCAACATTCGTGGAACAGCCGGAGGGTAAGTGCAAAATTATGCATTACCGTCGTCAGTCTTATGGTGGGAAATCCAGTTTCGGGAACACTGTTGTTGGTGATGGCTACTTTTACTAAAAACTGATCCTGATTGTTGAATAAAATATGAATAACTACAAAAAGAAAGAGTATCAACTAGACAACAGGCCATAAGTTGACCATTAGATGAATACCTGAACATCCCCAGACCCCCAGCGCGCCCCACCCCATCTCCAACCTAGGGTGGAATTACACAAGAAAGCCACACTCACATTTTAATAATAATGATAGGTTTTAACCATCAAGGGCATAGAAGTACATTAATACAAAACTTATTATGATAGAAATATGACTGATCTGCCTGTTTATTAAGGCAGGAATGTCAAATCAAGAAGCAATTAGAAATAACAAATTTACTTCTAACGGACACATGTTATCTTCCTTCTAGTGTGTACAGTATTCCTCTCCAACATCCTAACATGACGATCCAGCAAGCGCATCGCTGGTGCAGATTGCAATGAGGATTTTTTTGTTAAAAGCCATCACTCTAGTCATGAGGCTGTGTGAATCTTTACGAAAACAATGGGATTTGATGCATTTTATGCAAATACTCGGCTCGCGGATGTTGAACATGAGACCTGCATCAGTGGAAGAAAGGTGTCATTATAGCTCACCATCAGCTTTCTCATATTGTATTGACAGAAATCTCTCTTCTGTATATTGCAGTAAGTTGGGTGACAGTATTTGAAAAGCTGTGTTTTTGCTTCCTTTGGCGCCAAGGAGAACTTCCGTATTAGCATGTTACCAACGGAATTTTGTTGCCTGGTCTGCTTAGCAACATCCTTATCGTCAGTGCGATCTACACAATATCACACAAGCTACACAATATTATACACAATATCACAAGGCTGAGCATTATTACAACAAATATCTAGAAGCTTGTGTAGTGCAGATTGTGTTGGAGCTATTACACCAAATCATCGGCATAGCTAAAATTATCAACACAGCAATTGGCAACATGACATCTTTTGTTCTCTCTGCCTAATAGGAAATTCAGATCATCAGTGTAAACGTTATATAACAATAGTGACAATTGACCTCTTTGTCTAATTTCATTGATACAATGATAGGGAGCTGATTTTGAGCTTCCCCCTACCGCACAAAAATTCCTGCTCTCTGTACCAGAACACAAGCAACTCTACAAAATGAGGTGGGGCTCCCCTCTAAATTAGTTTCCTGAACAAATTCTAGTGGTTTACTATATCAAATGCTTACTTTGCATCTAAGAAGCACATGAAGATGGGAGAGTCCTTACTTCTTTAGTAATCTACTGTTTGTTTCAAAGCAACAATTGCCATTTTGTAAGCAATGGCAAAATGCCCACCCAAGCTGTTCAAGTGGCAAGGTCATGGAGCCTGCCAAACCAACACCAACTCTGCGCACATCAACCCGGGGTATGACCACTAGGACCAGGCTCACCTGGGCTATAGATAAAACTGGGCACCTCTGGCTGCCGCTCTCTGGCTGGCACCCAGTTACAGACTTTACCACCCCTGGGTATCTGTCGGGCTGTGCCGCAGAACCCATTCTGGCTTCACTGCCTAATATAGCCACCCATCTTCTGGGTGTCCTCTGGGTTCAATTCCCGGTCAGACAGTGCCCACATACAGGTCTCCCACTTTCAGGCCACATCACAGACATGGGCAGCACCCACCCCAGGACCATGGATAGTGGAGGATTCATCTTGGCGTCCTCTCACCCTTTACACCGACTGGAGACTGTTCCTGATCAGCTAGGCTGACTCCGAAGTGGGGTTAAACACCAAGGATACTGAAGATGAACCTGCAGACAACAGGTCACAAGTTGGCCATTGTATGAATATATACCTGAACATCCCCAGACCCCCAGCGCACCTCACCCCATCTCCAGTCTAGCCTGGAAAACAAACAAGGGAGTCACGCTCACAATTTCTGTACTATGGCTCTCCTTGAAACCAAACTGACTGTCCATTGTGAACAAATACGCTTGCAATCTTGCCAGAATGATCCACTCCAAATTTTTCAAAATTGAGGTTGCAAAAGCAATGGGGCGGTAATATTTCATGTCACATGGGTCCTTCGTTTTACATTTTGAAAGTGGAATAACAATTACATGCATTGCATCTCTGGGCAATTGCCTGTCAGGAGGTATGCAGTCAGAGAGGAAGAGACCTAACACCATATTCAATTTGTGAGAGGCATGCTTATACGCTTCTCCAGGAATATCATCATTACCAACAGCCTTTTTATTTTTTAATCCTCATAATGACCCTGATCTTGGCAACACTGATTGTTTTGTTTACAACCCGAATATTGCTAAAGGCTCCTTCAATGCACTCACTATTTTCATCTGTTGAAAGAGTTTGCAATATTGCGAAATTGCTCCCGCCAGACTCTTGCAATGCTATCTATGCCCTAACTCCTGCAACAGTGAGTGAAAGTGATTCTTTCTTGGGGTTCCACCCAGGGACATAGTATTTACTCAGTTTCCTCATTCCAAAAACTCCTCAACCAGCAATTAGGTTACAATGTCTCATGCAACCATACAGGTCATTCAGTCGTTCATTGTCAGCTTCTTCATTCATTTGGAGCAGTCGATCAGGAATGTGTGATTAGAGGGTATCAAGTCCTTTATTGAATCCATCGGTTGTCACTTTTTGTCAAAGTTCCAGTCAATTGCTTTCCCCTTGCAAGGACCAACTTGCAGAGTGGTCTGCATTAATATGTGCCTGGAAAGGCACGACCATAAAATCAGGCTACTGCACACTGTGGACCGGAAGAAATTATTTTCCAGTCCAGTTGCCCACCTGCCTGACATGCTGGCGGAACCTAAACTTGGTATCTACAGTAACTCCTAGATCTGGTGAGACTAGACAATCTTCAGCTCAACACAGCTCAAATAGTATAAAACAAGGAGGTCCATCTCCTTACACTCCTTGTAAACTTGTAAGGACCTCGTTACTAGACATGGATTTGAATTCAAATTCTATGAAGCTGTCACAGAACTGACAACATGCATGTCTCTCTGCAGATTAGATACACCAGAAAGAGTGGCAACACAATCACTTCTGTGTTTCAAGTTACAATGTATGATTATTGATGAACACCAGACAATGCACCATCAGAAAGGAGGTTTAAATCAACCCCAAATATGGATGGATCAACCATAATTTTTTTTCTGTGAAACTCCCATCCAACACATGCCTAGACCTACCACAAATTCCATCAACAACTTTCATGTTGTGTCTCAAAATTGTTTTAGGTCAGTAACTATACAAAGGAGCACTATTGTTCAATCATTTTATCTGCACCAAAACCCACAAACACAGTGGTTGCAACCATATAGTGGCCCTTTTAGGGATGTAGTACCTTGCACTGTGGCAAAATTCTTCTTTAACTGACCTTGAATAAGCAAGCAAGACTGACAAAAATTCATCTTCTTTCATGTCAGAATTTCAGTAGCACAGACAAAAGAAATGAGAGCTAGAAATGCACTGCTACTAATTGTTAATTCCTTATAGATTAATTGGTTACTAATCTTATATATTATGTAAATATGGTTACTGTAGGCTTCCAGCTAGCCTCTTTTAATTTGGTGCATGATATATTCACACAGAACTTTAAGGAGAACAAAAAGATGTTCAGGAAGGAAGTGAAAAGGGTGAGAGAGAGAGAGACTGGAAAGGAGAAAGTGGTGGAAGATGAAAATAGCCAGTTGTTGGTGGAAAGTGGTGTTGTACGGAAGAGACGGGCCAAGTATTTTGATGAGTTGTTCAATGTCAAGGATGACAGAGAGGCTGACATTGTTGCTGTGGGTGGTGGTGCTTGGATGCCAGTTTTGGGAGAACGACTTGTGGCGGACATTACCAGGGAAGAGGTGGTGAAGGCAGTGGAGGTGATAAAATCTGGGAAAGCCCCTGGTTTGGATCGCGTTGCAACCAAGTGCCTGAAGAAGGGTGGAGTAACGATTGTTTAATGGTTAGTGAGGTTACTTAACTTGTGTTTTGTGTCAGGCGTGGTACCGATTGAGTGGCGCAGTGCCTGCATTTTTCTGCTATATAAAGGCTAAGGAGATGAAAATGAATGCTGCAACTTGAGAGATATCAGTCAGTTATGTGTGGTTGGTAAGTTGTATGGGGAGTGCTGATCAAAAGGATTAGAGATTGTACGTACTCCGCAATTGGAGAGGAACAGTGTATCTTTAGGAGTGGTAGAGGGTGTACAGATCAGATTTTTGCTGTGAGACAGGTCTGTGAGACGTACCTTGCCAAAAGAAAAGATGTGTTCTGGGCCTTCATGGATCTGGAGAAGGCATATGACCACATTGACAGGAAAGTGCTTTGGAGGGTGTTGCGTAGGTATGGAGTGGGGGACATCTGTTGAAAGTAGTGCAGAGTTTCTATGCTGACACCCGAGCATGTGTCAAAGTAGTGGGAAGTGAGGGGAGTGATTGGTTCACAGTGAAAGTGGGGCTGAGACAAGGCTGCGTTGTCTCCCTGGCTGTTCAACCTCTATATGGATGGAGTGGTCAGGGATGTTAACACAAGTGTGCTGGGTCGTGGCTTGGAACTGTTGGAAGCAAATGGGCGGAGTCCGCAGTTGAGCCAGTTACTATTTGCTGATGATACGGCCCTGGTTGCAGATTCTGAGGAGAAGCTATGTAGGCTAGTGTCTGAGGATGGTAGAGTGTGTGAGAAAAGGAAGCTTTGAGTGAATGTGGGTAAGAGTAAAGTAATGAGATGATTGAGGACTGTCAATGCAAGCAAAATTAGTGTCTCCCTAAATGGAGAGCTCTTTGAGGAAGTTGAGCGTTTTAAGTATCTGGGCTCCCATGTGGAGATAACTGAACTAGTGGAAACTGAAGTGAAGGCACAAGTGAAGGAGGGGTGTAAAGTGTTGGGTGCACTTAAGAGTGTGATGAGCTGTAGGATGTCAGGGATGGAAGCAAAGAGAGGGCTGTATGAGGGTGTTGTTGTCCCAACTGTGCTTTACAGAGCTGAGGTTTGGGGGATGAGAGCTGAGAAGAGAAGAAGGTTGAGTTGTTTTCAAGATGAAATGTCTGAGGAGCATGACTGGAGTAACACAGAGAGACGGGATCACCAACGAAATGGTTCGAATCAGAACAGGGATGGGGAAGAAGTTGGAGGACAGAGTGGATTTGCGTGTGCTGAGATGGTTTGGGCACGTGGAGAGGATGGGTGAAGGGAGATTGGTGAAAAGGGTGATGAATGCAGAGGCAAGTGGTCACAGGCCTAGAGATAGACCGAAGTTTGGGTGGATGGATTGTGTGAAGCAGGCATTGGGAAGGAGAGACATGAATGTGAAGGTAGCAAGAGAGCATGCTATGAACAAGCGTGGGTGAAGAATGGTTGTGAATGGTTGATTTTGACGTTGCCCTGATGTGCTTTTCTGCCCTTGGCATCCCACTGTTTATATGGTCGTGGGTGGGGGGGGGTCATTATGACAGGGTGGGGGTAAACCAGTGAAAACTGTTGGGGGATCCTGCTGACGGCGGATCCTCGGACTGCACTCGTGACCCAGAGTGTATGTTGAGGGGGTACCGGCTGCACCCTTTAGCACAAAAGGGCCAAGTTGTGTGAGTGTGAGGGTATGAGGTGCACCTTGCCGTCAGTCACCCTCCTCTCTGGGGGATGCGGCCTAGTGTCTGTATCTCACTTTTGTATCTCACCTTTGCAGCTCCCCACTGCCCCAACAGCCCCACCAACAGAGCAGGCATGGGAGGCAGTACACCTCAGCGCGCCAGCAATCATAATGAACAGCACGGCACAAGCACTGCAGCAGGACGCTGGTCGCAATGCGCTCAATAGGTCCAACAAAAACAAAACAATGAAGAGTCAACAACTCCACACAACTGTCAGCAACACAAACAAAGTCACAATATCAAATTGAGTCTAGCAAAACTCATACAACACTGCCCTCAATTCCTCCGCCAGGGCCCTCTTGAAGTCACAAAGTAAATCACACTGCACCACATCAGCGGGCAGCTGGTTCCAAATCTGCACACAGCGAGAATAAAAGAATCTGCGTTTATAGTCCGTCTGACAGCAAGGAACCACCAGCTTGAAAGAATGCCCATGTGTGGCAACATCTGGAGCTTCCCAAAAAGAGCAGACAAACCTGACTCAACAGAACAATAAAAAACCTTCCGACACTTCACAAGATCAGAACGCAACAACCTCCTTCTCACAGAAAACAACTGCATTGCTTTGAGCTGTTCACCATAGTCCACTTCACCCAGTCCATCCATCTCCCTGGTCCACCTCCTCTGCACAGACTCAGTCAGTCTCAGATCCCCCAATTATCCTACATTCCACACACACAAGCAGTAGTCCAAGATGGGTCTTATATGAGTAATAAACAATGAGACCATGAAAATGGAACTCCTATTGACAGTGGAGCGTTGCAGACTGGTGGCCAGAGTGGAAGCCTTTCTTACAACACTCCTCACGTGGAGATGGAACCGCAGTCATGAGTCAACAAGCTCTCCCAAGTCCCTGAAGGAATCGACAAGCTCAAGTACCACACCATTCAAATAATGAGCAGTTCTATCATCAATCTGCTCCAATTCAAGACGGCCCCTGTAAAAACGCCCAAAGACACACTTGTCGATGTTCAACAAGAGATTCCATAACAAAGACAGACTGCACCAAATTCAGATCCCTCTGCAAGGAAGACACACCCAGGCGAACTACTTGTACATCGCCGGGGAAACTCAAATAGTTTGTAGTCGTCAGCAAATGCCTTCCACTCACAAGTCGCACCTGCTGCAACATGATTGACATAAAGCAGGTGCAAGAGCGGACCCAGCACAGATCCTTGGGGCACACCACTTGTTACCTCCCCGAAGTCACTGACAACTCCCGCCACAGAAACACACATTCGCCTCCCTATCAGAAAATTACAAATCCAATCTAACAGTCCATCCGGAATACCCAACAAAACCGAATGACTGACCACATCGAACGCTTTAGAGAAATCCAGAAAGACCACATCAACAACCATTCCTTCATCTACCTGATCAGCAACCTCACCATAACTAAGCAAAAGTTGGTCTTCAGTGCTCCTTCCCACCCTGAAACCAAATTGACCCTCAGACAAAATGCCAGAATCTTCCAGAAAAGACACCAACTGGGACACAATAACCCGCTCCAGCACCTTACAGCAAACAAAAGTAAGACTCACAGGTCGGTAATTGAGAGGGTTACTTCTTGAACCAGACTTGAATATAGGAACTACACGAGATTCCTTCCAGGCCTCCCGGTAAAACTCCCAGGTCCAATGATTTTGCAAAAATCAGAGACAAGGGCAATGACAGCTGCCAAGAACATGACTTCAAAACACCAGGGTGAATGCCATCAGGTCCCGGGGCAGAAGATGAGTCTAAACCACCCAGAATCTGGGAAACTAACAGTCTAGTCAGACAAATCCCATTAAATTTTTCAGGAAAAAACTGATGTGGGGAAGGGCTGGCAGGATCAGCATCTACAAAAACAGACTAAGAAAGAGTCTACAAACAGCTGACTCATGTCTCTCTGACCAGCAACAACCTCACCAGATGGAAGCTTCAGAGGACCAACAGAAGGACAGCCCTTCTTTCTTCCTCTGATATAGGAGTGAAACATCTTGGGAGTAGCAGAGAAGTTGTCTGCTAATTTCTGCTCATACAGACACTGGCTGTAACTTGAAAAAATCCTTTACTCAAAATTAAGCCCACTAAATCTCTGCAAGGATGCCAACACCTCCTCATGCTGCCTACCAAGCTCCCCCCTCAGAAGCTTATGCTGTGCCCAAGCCCTAGATCTACTGGTCATCAGCTCCCTAGGAGAGCCCCGCAACCAGCTTAGTCGTGAAGCAGTCTAGAGTGGGAACAAACTTGTCCACAAGTGAATGGACAATTGTCTGAAACAAACTATAATTCTTTTCCACAGTGCCATACAGAAACTCATAATGCCAGTCAACACCCTCCAAAACCTCTCTCATGCTCCTGTAATCACCACAAGACCACACAACTGATTTTAAACCAGGATCCCCTGCAACATCATTCATCTTTAAGATATACTCCACCAAGTATATCTTTATACTTGGTGGAGTATATCTTCAAGATGTACTTTTCTGGGTGCATGGTGGCGCCAGGAAGAGGAGGCTTAACTGCCACAGAAGACACCCAATCCTCCTCCGTAGTCAACACTAGATCAAGAATGCTACCCGAATCAACAAAGGTACTTTCCCTCACCCACTGAGTGAGTCCAAGAAGGACAAAACAATCAAGAAACTGGGAATCGACCGGAGGGATATAATTATTAAAAACGTTCGCAGACCAATTTAATGAAGGCAAGTTGAAATTCCCAAGAAAAACAGCCTCTCAGCCAACACAAAATTTCATCAAGAATTCAATCAGTTAAGCATTCTCCTCAGCTGAGTAGGAGGGAAGGCAGTACACCACCTTAATCAGAACATCATAATCAAGGAGGAAAATGGCAGCAACATTGGGTAAAGTCACTTCAATTGGCACAAACTTCAAATTTTTAGCAACATACAAACTGACTTCATGCTCCTTCACTTCCCCCACCACATCACCCCTCACCAGCTGAAAACCTGGCAAATCAACAAAGGATAAGGACACCAAAGAAGTCAACCACAACTTGCACACGCCCTCCAACTGCATACCCCACCGCTGCACCACATGACCAACAATAGGGACCTTATTCATCAGAGAATTCAACTTGACACAGCACAACCTCAGACAGGAGAAATCTATTTGCAAAGACCAACTAGCTAGTTCAAAGCACTGCCTCCACGGCCACCTGGGATGCCATGGGTACCACTCAGAGCTCCACGACCACCACCACCAGAGCCACGACCACCACCACCTGAGCCACAACCACCACCACCTGAGCCACGACCGTCCTCAGCACCACCGCCACGGCTCCCAACCCTACCCCGGCCGCACCGCGCACTCCGGCATCACCGCGCACTCCGGCATCACCGCGCACTCTGGCACCACCGCGGCCGCCAGCACCACCGCGGCCGCCAGCACCACCGCGGCCGCCAGCACCACCACCGCGGCCGCCAGCACCACCACCGCGGCCGCCAGCACCACCACCGCGGCCGCCAGCACCACCACGGCCGCCAGCACCACCGCGGCCGCCAGCATCACCCCTGCCCCCACCAACATCTCCGCTGTCACCAGCACCACCACGCCCACGCACACTGCTCTCAACACCACGACTCACCACTGCAGTTGCCCCAGCGCGACCGTCACCGCCTCGATAATCACCAGCCAGTGCACAATCAGAGGAATCCCCAGAAACAACAACAGGGCCACCCCAACCAGCACTGGGATCAGCCCCCTGTCCCGCAGCAGCTGCCAAGAATTCATTTCTGTCCTCTCCGTCACCCTCTGAGCACTTCTCCTCTTTGCCTGTAGGTTAGGTCTTTCTGAATGTAAAGACTCTTGAAACCATCCAAGCTCTTCAGCCTAGGGGCCTGTGAGAGCAGGTTGTGCCTGGAATCATCATTGGTCACCTTTGCTCTGAACAGACCAGTAGTGCCAATCTTGACCAAGTCAGTCAGAACAACATTGACACCCAAGACATGGCACACATCATGAAACTTTTCTTCCACCAGCTCAATGGTCTCACATCTGTATACTTTCTTGGAAATATGAACTAGGTTATCAATTGTCTTAGGAATAATTAATTTCTGATTCACTCCAGGCCTGAAAAATATGAAAATGATGTGATGCTTTTATAATTGCTCCACTATACTGCCTGTGTTTATGCATAAGATTCAGGATCAATGTTCAAGCTGACAATGGTTCTGCAGCATGGCTTTATTTAAATGTACAGAATGAACTAACTATTCAATTATCTTTGAAGGTTTGTCTTTCTTTTATTCATAACCTATTGGTTGGTCAAGCATTTGTCTAGCCTTTATGGTACAATTATATTTTCCCAAACTGTATGTGTATATATCTTGTCTGCTCTTCAGGTGAATATTTGGATAGGTATTTACTTTGATCAAATAACATTGTCATTTTGTTTGTGGTACTTTCTCAAATGCGCATTTTAGTATTTTTAGAATGTTCACTTCATAACTATTCAACTCATACAGCTA
Organism: Gammarus roeselii; assembly: GCA_016164225.1. Taxonomy (NCBI): domain Eukaryota; kingdom Metazoa; phylum Arthropoda; class Malacostraca; order Amphipoda; family Gammaridae; genus Gammarus; species Gammarus roeselii. The sequence goes on from SDVV010010448.1 coordinate 12,070, forward strand.
CCCATATTTCTCTTTTACACCACTAGATCAATAGTCCCCTCTTCACCAATAGATCTACTGAAGAATAGCTAGCTATATATATACTGCACTCATTTGGTAGCTACCCAGTACTACTAGTATCAAGGGGCTTGACTACTGAGTGCTTTGCCAAAAACGGTGGGTACCCAGAACTCTATCTAATAGATAAACTTGGCAGAAACCTACTCTAAGCTTCACCAAGTGTTGCTGACTCGGGTGGCTCCACTGGGAATGTCTACAGGAAGTCTAAGCGTCCTAACAAACAGCTACAACTATGAACAAAATTCACCCTAGAGATAGTAGCACATAAGGAATAAAGGGACATGAACTATAGTGGAAACCCATCAAAATCCTCAACTACTAAGGTGATCTAATGATCCCTCTAGATGATTGGACTAGGAGGTCTGCTCCAGATTTGTAGGAGGACAACTACTCGGAATGACCAGTGGTCAACCAACTAAGACAAAACACTGGGAGGTGTCTCAGCTGTACTCAAGACACTAATATAACCCTTTTACTGGAATAACTCAGCCAATAAACCTAGTCACTGTTGCTAAGTTGGACATCAGTCAGCCCATAATAAAGATGGCAAGTAGCTAAGGGGGGTATTGGACACTGTTTTCTGATGATTGATTAAGACTAAAGGTCCACTATTAATTGGTGAATTGCTGCATATTAAGCTGACAGGTTTACTCATATCCCTGGTGGATTTTATGGTTTAATGAGATTAACACAGTTTAATTATCTACTTTAAGCTTATCTCAATCGAATACCAGAGTGATGATACTTGTATCACAGCACTGATATTTATGCAAATATCAATTAACAGGCCATACAATAGAATGTATGTAATAAAAAAGACTGTGAAGTAGAGCACTCATTTTAAATAATTTTGCAATTTTATAGCTATGGTTATTTATCATCAACTATTCTGAATCAAGACTATGCACTGAGTAAGTGTTAAAGTACTTTATTGATCTTTCTTTTAATAGAATCAAATAAACAAACAACCAGATAATGCTGTGATTAGACCAATAAATGAATGTTATCAACTATGATTATGCTCAATCACCTTTAGGATGAATTATATATTGCTCTGACAACAGGTATGAAAAATAACTTGTTAATGATGAAGCTCTATATTAATGATTACACTGACATTTTTAGGCTTGGATAACTTTTAAGACGCACTACAGAATACTTCCAAAGTCAACCGTGTTGTTAGAAATGTTACCTAGTAACAAAATGCAATTAACAGGAGAGATAAATATAACACCTTTAAATATTCATGGATACCCAAAAGCTGTTATAATGGGTCAGGTAGCCGACTATTATGTGCTCGTACACATGCAAGCAAGCTGCCAAGAATGATAGAGCTCAGCTCAGTCACTGGATATAATATAACCCGCAGACATGGCCTGTCACATTTGACTAAATCTAGTAGTTTTCCTCAATGATCACACTTGGGCTTGACAGCTAAAGCTGTGCCCAATTATAATGACACAAGTCTTCACAGCTTGCCAGTAAATAATAAAGGATGTGACTATACAGACAAACAATTGATATTAATGAAAGCTTTATTAACAACTAACATGGGCATAGTATTACAATTGAGACATCTTATTTTAGGGTTACAGTGAGAACAAAGCTATAAAAATTATCCCACACTACAAAGATTAAGTTATGGCATACAACTCTATCCTACCTATGTGTATAGTAATTCTTTTTATTGCCTTAACAATGACGGCAGCGAACGCATCACCAGAGCAGATTGCTACTAGGATTTCATTTGGGGAGCTCATAACTCAAGTCAAACCGCTGGGTGCCGCTTTACGGAACAGTACCTTGATGTGATCGGATTGGTTTTCGGCAAAAACCCTGCTGGGTGACGTTGAGCGAGGGACCTGCATCAGCTTTTTAAATGTGTCATTATAACTCACTGTCAATTTCCTCATGCTGTATTGGAAGTATTATCTCCACAGTGCATTTCAATTAATCTGGTAACAATATGATCTGAAGAGACAGATTTTAGCTGCCCTTGGTGCAAACAAGAGTTTTTGGGTCAGCATGTTACCAACTGCATTTTGCGGCCTTGTTTGCTTTGCAACATCCTTGTCATCAGTGAAGTCTGCTGTGATGATGTGCCCTAGATATTGAAATTCATCCATGTAATCCAGTGCAACACCGCCTGGTTTTATCTCAGTTGATAGGTAGTAACTAGGACCCTTTGGTCACAATAGCATACATACAGTTTTTGCAGTGTTATATACAATATCATGAGATTCAGCAAATTTATTACAAATATCAAGAAGCTTTTGCAATGCTGAGAGAGTCTGTGCTAGCAGCACCATATCATCTGCATAACTAAGATTGTTAACACAACAGTTGGTGACATGACACCCTTGTTTTTCTCTACTTGGAAGGTAATTCAACTCATCAGTGTACAGGTTATACAAGAGAGGTGATAGCTGACCTCCCTGCCTAATTCTGTTTTTATAATGATAAGTGGCCAATTTCGAACTACCCCATTGCACTAAAAACTCCTGTTCCCTGTACCAAAATACAAGCAAGTGCACAATATGAAAAGAGGCTCCTCTCTCAATAACCTTTCTGAACAAAGTCCAATGGTTTACTCTATCAAAAGCTTTCTTAGCTTCTAAAAAATACAGAAAAACAGGCAAGTCTCTACATCTGTAACACTCAGCTGTTTGTTTCAATTCGAATATTGCTATTTCAGTTCCATGGCCCTCTTTGAATCCAAACTGATTGTTTGCGGTAGACAAAAATGTTTGCAATCTTGCAAGAATAACCTGCTCAAGAACCATGGAAATTGGGGTGGCAATAGCAATGGGGCAATAATTATTTATATCAGAAGGGTCCTTTATTTCACATTTCAGAAGAGGAATCACAGTTACATGAATTAACTCTCTTGGTAGCTCCTTGACATGAATGCAGCCCAAAAGGAAGAGAGCAAGCACTGCAGTCAGTCTGTGGGAAGCATTCTTGAACACTTCATTTGGTATGTTGTCATTTCCAACTCCTTAGTTATTTTTGAGGCCTTTGACAATGCTCCTAACTTCTGTCACCAAACCCATTTTGTTAACAGCAGGAACATTATTGAGGGCGTTTTGCACCCAACCTCTGTCCTCTTCCATGTCAACAGAATTAGCAATGTGCTGGAAATGCTCCCCCCAGACCCTTGCAATGTTTGCTTCCCCAGTTACGCCCATCACGGCGAGTAGAAGTGCTTCCTTTCTAGGATTAGGTGACCAAGTTTTTTCCCAGAAATCTTTACATTTACCTTCCAGCAATTTTGCTAGAAGTGCCTGCGCACGCAACTGTTGCTTGCTCTCTCTCAAAAGCGCAAGTTCTCTACAAAACCGTGACTTTGCTATCCACATTGCTACGGCAAGTTGACCTCCCCGAAGCCTTCTAGCAATATTCCAATTTAATATGGTGTCTTGTACAGCACAATTCAGTTCTCGTGCTTGTTCATTCCAACATGGGACATTATATTTGCTCGGTTTTCTACTGCAAAAAACATGCTGTGCTGCAATTAATATACACTGCCTTGTACAGCCATACAGATCATTCAATCTTACATTATCAACACCTTCATTCACTGAGAAATCTATCAGGAATATTTGTAAGAAGGACTTACAAAGGTGTGGGGTGTTGTGTAATTGTCTGTGTTCTGGAGGTCTCCCTGAGAAGAGACAGAACAAAAACATTAAATAATATGTTAACATGTGAAGGTAAAAAAACTCCTGCATACATAGTTAGGGGGGTATATGTAAAACTGAAATTCCACCATCATGTCAGAGAGGTGGTGGGTAAGGCTTCCGGATTGGCCAGCAGCCTGCTGAGATCCACAGTTTGTCGTAGTCCTCACTTCATGGTGTCCCTCTTTGTGATGCACATCAGACCTCTCATGGATTATTGTTCGTCAGTGTGGAATGTGGGTTTCCTTGGGGATTTGAGATTGCTTGAGTCTGTGCAGAGGAGATGGACAAGAAATGTGGATGGTCTTGCTGAGTTGGATTACTTTTCCAGGCTGAAGCAACTTGGCTTATTTTCTATAAAAGGGAGGTTTCTCAGGGCGGACCTCATTAAATACTGGAGGATCATCTGCAGGTTGGATGGTGGCGTCGACTTTGGGGGTATTT
>SDVV010010449.1:0-16252 GCA_016164225.1 Gammarus roeselii
GAACAAGCCTTATTTATACAAATTGGTTTCTCGTTTCTCACCGCTAGAACATATGAAGAATGTCAACCTCCATAGTCCAATTGCTAATGAAAAGTATAACAATTGTGGGTCGTGAAATCTTGAACCATGTATGGATGTTGGACTCACTTCTTCTGTCAGAGGAACTCAGTTAGTAGTTTAGCGATTTGAGATTTACAGAAACCTGAATAATGTTTTTATATGGAAAAGTTTCTTTACAATCGAGAACGAATCCCATAATTATTGCAGAAGCGACACAATGTCCTATAAATATTCGACCCTCACAGGTAACATAAAATTTAAATATTGCGTGCCGTTGCCATTCCTACGATATTTGTATCCTCCACGAAATCCACTAAGAAAATATTTTGTGCGCCTTCAACTAAACAAAAATAGCTGTTTTACATCTATTACTCGTAACAATTTTGCTCACGCATGCTGTAAAATGTGCGCATTTAAATTAGAGATGAAGTGAAATGTAGAAATAAAGAATTATTGGTCTGCAGATAAGGGTTGGTTCAACACTTGACATACCAATCTTGTATCCAAAAATAGCAGACTTGTTGAACTGTATCCTATAACCAGGAAATTGTAGACCAATGGTCAAAAAATATAATAAAGAACGTGTTTCGTTTGGATGGAAGCTCAGGACACCTTTGCGACTTGGTTGCATCAAATCGAGTACCAGAACACGACGTGAAGAAGCTTACCTTACCAGACGCTGTCTTTTATGCGCCCAACGTACGATGCAAAGTTGATGACAGGCTCGAAGGGAACAAGTTAATAAAAATAAGAGATTTGTCTTCTGTTTTGAGAACCCACTTTTGTACGAGTAATTCGTGATTTTCGAGCATATCTTGTCTCCGAATCAAGCGACGGCTGGTCAGCTTTCTTTATCTGTTTCCATCGACGGGAAGGTTAAAAGGGGTCATATAATATTTCTCATAAAATCACACCAGAGAAATATCGACTCTCCCTATAAAGCAATGAACGGAAATTATAAAATTGAAATATCACTCTACGGTTTTTGGAACCAGAATTTCATTTACTTTGTTGCACTGCATTTGTCAATCTTTCAAGAAGTTGATCACCATAAGTTCATTTACATGACACCTAATGGTGTGCAATTATGCATAGATATGGTTTGGAATAGAAAACGAACACAATTCCTGTATTTTTAAGCGTTTCTGCATTGTTAGCTCTCTCTAGAAGGCAATTTTTTTAAATTATCTACTGATGTTTTTTTAATTATCTACTGCCCGCATCTAAAATATGACTTGAATATTTTATCCGCAAATGAAAATGCGTGTACTACAATTTTACACAGAAAATCATATGTATCTATTGAACAAGACTTATTTAAATAAATTGGTTCCAACCGCATGAGAATGTGATGACTGAAAAACACCATAGTCCGCAGGGAACCGAAACATATAACAATTGTGGGTGGTGAAAGCGTGAACACCGTCATGGATGTTGTGGGCACATCATCTGCTAGAGGAACTTAATTAGTTGCATAAAAAAGGTCTGTAGAGAAAGATGTTTTGTTAGAGAATTGAGATTCATGAAAACCCTGAATGATGTGTTTCATGAAACATTTCTCCTTAATCAAACTTCGTGTCACATAATTATTGTAAAAGCTACAAAACCTAACCGAATATTCTACAATTCATAGCTATTATAGGTTATAACAAAATGCAGCATTGCAAGCAATTTAAAATATTTACGATATTTATATCCTTTACGAAATTTAAATATGTTTTGTGCCTCCACTTAGACAAAATCCGCTTATACGTCTATTCCTCGCAGATTGTGCGTAATTCAGTTGAGAATCAAGAGAAATGGAGAATAAATCAATATTGAAGGCTGCTGCATATCTCACAAGACGCGATCGAAAGCGCAGGCAGCCAAGGGTGTTTACACGGTACACTTAGACCAATCTTTTATCCATTAATGGCAGACTAGTTTAACTAAATCCAATAACCAGGAAAACTATATTCACCAACAAATTATATACAAATGGTCTTACTACATACCAGAGAACGCATTACTGTGGAGGTGGATGCTCAGGACGCCTTTGCGATTTTTTTGCAGTAAATCGAGAATGCCAGCTCATGACAGGACGCAACCTAACTCACTCGTCGATGTTTTCTGCACACACACCTATGGTGCGAAATGGACGACAGGTCATAAGGAAACAACAATTCTGCTCTTTTTAACTGCAGTTAGGAATTGGAATCGGAGTTGCATGAATTTCCTTCTCCTCGGCTTATGACGATCTTAAATGCAGAAATGGATTTCAATCTTCTTTGTAACCTGTATTGTATTCATAATGTTTTAAAAATACACATTTGTAAATGTAATTCATGGTTTCGAGCATATCTTGTTATAAATGTACACATGACAGGCACACATATATGTTATGGAAAACAACTGCCGACATCACATTTTTATACCGCTCCTTTCTCTCTACAAATTATTGTCCTTCTTAGGACAAGTGTTTCATGGATCTCGAAGCGCCTGCATTGAGATTGCAACACAACACCAACAGAACGTCGTCTCGATTCCTTCCTTCGAATCATTACGCGAAACTCTCCAGTTAATTGAGAAACTATCACCGTCAACATGAGTCCGAAACTATTTGCATATGAGTGATTGGAAATAAATCACTCCTGCGGAAAACATATTTTGAAGCCCCGACTCTGTAAAGATTGGTTAATGGTACAGCAACGGGCCAGAACAGCTCCAGCAATGCGCAGTGGTCGAAGAAGCAGTCGGAGCTGTTGTTTACCACTGTCTGTGCAATAAGGATGAAACCTGACGAGGCAAAGATGTTAATGTGTTTACGGTTCCACTACGAGGGATAATGAAAGGGATGGCCAGGATAAAGTTTATTCGGCGTTAATATTCGATTGAAGTCTGAGACAGACATCTTCATACGAGTAATCAAATGCTGAGAGATTTTGCTTCCTCTGTCACATCGATGAACGGATCACTTTCAGTAAAATAAAACTTACAAATGATTTGGTCGTCTGATTCATTTAGAAAGTGCAAATCTACTCGAACATTGATTTGATGTATTGTCAACTAGAATTATTTAGCATTGATAAATTTATCAACCAATTATTTTATATCCTATTGTTCAGTGACTACAGCACATCAAACGCATGCTGCGTCAGGACCCACTCAGAATACAGTCATGGTTATTATAGACCCGAATTGATCGAGGATCTATTCACTAGAGACGACTTCTTCTTACAACTTTCGTGCCAACCTTAGACTTTTCGAGTTTATTCTCGGCGTTGTTAAGACTTCAGTCTTGTTTGGCGTCAGTGGATGTGAAATATAACGAGATTATGCAATTCGATACGCTTGGAAATCATCAAAACAGGCTTAGATAAATTACCTTAGATCGTGCCAACAGTCTAATCCACATTTGATCCGTTTCTTTAGCTATTACTGCAAAACAAATCGTTTGTCTTTCATTATTCCGTATATCAATTTTCAAGCACGAATTGATCATGAAATCATAATCGCTTACCCCTGAACTGAGTTCCGGCATATGTCAGTGTCGCCAAACATCCTTCCATAAATAAAGTAGATATTAGGATTCACCACAACTGAAGTTATTAAGCAATTGACTAATTTATGATATTAAAGCCCAACTGAGCTTCGAGTTAACGAGAATTGCGTGGCTCAGAGTCATTCCAGTTCCGTCCAATTGCGGCAACTAAGGACATCCTCACCTCGAGAGGAAATTGAACGTCAGGACGGGAACAAGAGTTAGTAAGCCCTGGACGCACAAAGCAATGAGCCAATAAGCGATTCATAATGGGATAATGGTTTTGGTATACTGATGACAACCTAATATTCAATAATGGGACAGTATTACAAAAGGTGAAGTTTTCGGAACAATATACTCTTTTAATTATAGGAAAAAATATATTTGCTAATACATAATATTTTAAAACTAATGCTCTGGTTTTTCCAGCATGTTCCAATCTGTGAATTTATCGCCTGTACATTTAAATCTCATCATGCACAATAACTTCGTTTGCATCCAACCCAACTCGAATGAGGCCTCTATTTTTTCTTACATTGCTTGTAGCAATTCAATTTAAAAGTGGTAGATATTACGATTTTGTGAGTATTCTTACACTCTGAATCTTATCAAGAAATATTGTATTACCACCTATCACTTCTTACTTAATATAATTTGATGACGAATCATCAGGCAAAGTGTACAAAAAAGGTTTTCAAAGCAGTCCGAGTAAACTATGTCATTCATAGAATAAAATTCTGGTATTGAAATTCTTACATGTACAACACCATACAGAATAGATTTATATACATTAGAAATTTAATACATAATTGAGATTGGCAAGATGTTTATTATTTCCATTGCAAAGAATTCGGTGAGCAATTCATTTAAATGAGTTTCCGCTCATTATTGAAGTAGTTTCTGTGGTACGAGCGGGAAATGAAAAAAAATTAATTGAGAGGAAATAAAATCGCCTTATTCTAAAGACCATGGAAACCAGTCTCACAGTTGTTTTGGCACAAAGATGAAGGGTGTACCATTAGATGAAAATTGTTGTTGTGGCACAACGATGAAAGGTGTACCATAAGATTATAATTGTTGTTGTGGCACAACGATTATAGGTATACCATCAGATGATAATTGTTGTTGTGCCACAACGATGATAGGTATACCATCAGATGATAATTGTTGTTGTGCCACAACGATGAAAGGTGTACCATCAGATGATAATTGTTGTTGTGCCACAACGATGATAGGTATACCATTAGATGATAATTGTTGTTGTGCCACAACGATGATAGGTATACCATTAGATGATAATTGTTGTTGTGGCGCAACGATGAAAGGTGTACCATTAGATTATAATTGTTGTTGTGGCCCAACGATGATAGGTATACCATTAGATGATAAATGTTGTTATGGCGCAACGATGAAAGGTGTACCATTAGATTATAATTGTTGTTTTGGCAAAACGATGATAGCTTTACCATTAGATGATAATTGTTGTTGTGGCGCAACGATGAAAGAAGTACCATTAGATTATAATTGTTGTTGTGGCACAACGATGATAGGTTTACCATTAGATGATAATTGTTTTTGTGGCACAACGATGATAGGTTTACCATTAGATGATAATTGTTGTTGTGGCACAACGATGCAAGGTGTACCATTAGATGACAATTCCGACATGGGAATTGTGATAAAATTATGATTAACAAATAAATTGGTAGGGCTTTTGAACTTGCAAAATGATAAATTATTTGGACCACACCTGCAGGTATGCTAAGACATTACATATGAGAAAAGGAATGGATACATATTATTAGGCATACATAACCGATGGGACGGAGTTGGCCCTCATTGACAAGCACATACTTGGATCTAAAAAAGTGTTTGTCTGTATTAGCTGGAATTTGTAGTCATTGAAAGAAGTTGGTCCATATTAGCGAGCATACTTTGACGAGGAACAACTTACTGCTGGAAGGGTCAACACTAGTGTCAAGGGGGAGTAGACTTAGGGAAAAATTATCCCAATTACCAATCATACATAGAGAGATCTAATCCCCTACCTATTATTGAGGTAATAGATAACTTCTTCCTAAAGTGGCAATGCGCAAATAGCATACGTGGCAAGTATATATTTTTCAAAGAGTCAACACGTATTATTTGAATTCATTCCTGAATGACACGGTTTTCGACGTATCACTTTTCAAGATTGTTGTAGCATTTGAGTTGTGACTTAAATGGGAAGAAATCTTTTTTACTGATGAAGTTGTTTGTAATTTTTTTTAAAGAATTTCATGCTGACACAGAAAAAGAGCATTACATTGTTGACAATCCTATTTCCGTCCACTAGTGCCATGTACTTAAATGCTACGCAATATCAGCTTTTTGATTCATAATCTGGTGCTTCTAAATGCTATTGAAAAAATTATGGCTTTTCATTGATTTTATTTTATTTTTTTAATCAATCTGTCACTCCCAAACACATACCTGAATTGGTAAGATCAAAATAAACATTTCAGTACAGTTTGTCACTTAATTTCGTAGTTGTTCTCTAATTTTTGTTACCACCGTACGCTTAGCATGTATAACACACGTATCAAAATACATGTCAAATTTACCCGTAGCTATTTAAAAAAAATCCTTCAACCCTGACGGGATGTCCCTGACAGGACATTCTGGGTGTGCCTGATCTCAAGCACCAGCAAAAACACGCCAGACCGGGAGACGGGCTCTGAGGGATTCTGGGCTCGTCTCGGTTCTACTGCAGTCTGTAGATATGTTGGAACAGGGCATTTTTTCTCTTAGCTGCAGTAATCGTAGAAGATTAGAAGAGAGAATGAAAAATGGTGCCTTGAGATAACATCCTATAGTTCTATTTTTTGAAGACTCACAGCTGGAGCTATAATTTCAAGTCACACTCATCCTATCCAAACTACCATGGTCGATTAAGGACCTGACCCCACGCGAGTCAGCTGAGACTTCAGGTTTGGGCTTTCCCCAGAAGCGGAGTGAAGATAGTTTAAGGAGAGGGGCAGTTAGTATGTAATTTGAAGAGTCGCACACTGGTTAATGTCGTTACGCGGAAACGAGAGATTCAAGTCAAATCGCTCCAACACTAGAGAAAGATGGGCCAAGATCGTGGCGACTTGAAACTCACAAACCCAAACGCTTGCGACGACGAGAGCAAGTGAAATTAGTTGAGGACACACACTAGTTGCAACACAACAGGTCTAATTTAAAAAAAAATCGGGCAAGTGGGTAAGACCCGGAAAATGTACACATATATACAATCCAAAAGTAGACAAGGGACTCCCATGCTCACTGAAAGGTTATTTTCATTTGATCGCAAACACCAGCAGAATTTTGAAGGTGGCATAAGATATCTGAACGTAAACTAATGTTACAGTAAACTATCGAACTCGCGTCGTCATATGAAGGCCATCTAAACTTTGAAACTTTCACCACTTCGTTTGGCTGTGTTAGTGTTAGTGTTTTGAACAATCTGTTAATACTTTTTCAGAGAGTGCTCTGTAGGAAACTTTGATTGAAAAATATCCTAAGCAGCCTCCTTTTCTCGCCCAAGAAGAATTCAGTCAATTTGCCACGCAGACGCGTTCAAGTTCAACAGCTGAATGCAGCTGCTGATCCAAGTAATTTAACGATCACGTGAATGAGCAAAATTTATATATTGTTAGGAAGCCAAACTATTGTATACCAACAATCACCTGTTCTATGGACGTTGACCAGCTCGGATAGTTGGCGCTGAGTAGTAATAGTACAAGAACGCGTTCACACAAGCAGAATGACAAAATGTTCTTCTTCTTCAAAACGCTGGTCATTCGTGCGCATTTCTTCAGTTGGTAATTGTTAATACGCTGCAGAAATTATATTAGACTATTTTGACTCTTTAAATGACTGTCATGTCATTAAATGGACCCGATTCCACCGATATAAATTGTAAACTAAATTTTGATGGAGTGAAATCTAGGGCACCTTTAAGACTGGGGGTCAATATAGACGGATGCTTTCAAATATGGACTTGCTAGTTTAGTTAGACTCTTCGCTCTAGAACTTCCTCACTTGGAAGGGTCAAATAGCCACATAAAAAAATCTACAACTTAGAATGGGAATAAAATAAGGAACGATGAATTTAATTTTCGTTATTACAAAGGCCAAGACAAACCTCGAAGAAAAAAATATATATCCATCAGTTGATTTTGGTTTGGTTTAAGATATCATCAGGTCTCGTTAGGGTAATATCACGCCCACTTTTCTAGGTTTATATGTCGCATCTTGACATTCTATATCTTTGGCTACCGTTGTGAGCCTCACGGCAACAATCGTGATCGCGCACGATAGGACTCAAGTGCCCTGAAGTCTTTACAAGATGCAACACAATAATGAATACAATTTTGCTATGAAATAATGCCCTGGGCGAGCCACGGCCCCCGCAGCTCACTCCTCTCTTTGGCGATCACTGACTGGCTGGGGCTTTGGAGACCAGCACTGGGACTGAGGCTGTGCAGATAACCGTCAACTGGACGACTGACGCTGGCTGCAGGCGCCGGGTCAGAGAAGGGCTTACCATTCGCTGACACGCGCCAGTTGGTTGATCATAGACTTAAGTGAACAAAAAAGTTTTCCGACTTGCTTGTAGAATTAGGTTAATCAATGTTAAAATACATTATTTGATTGGAACAATAATTGTTGTTACCTTCATCGGGTAATGATTACGAGCTCTAGTTAAAGCTAGACTTGTTATAAACCATCTGTAAACATCAGACTTAGCTTTTGTCCGTTGTTAAGTGAAATTTTGGTGTGGCAAATGCAAGCACAAGTCTGCTGCCTAGAGTGATCGTTGTGAATGTTGTTGAACTATGGCAGAGTGGAGTTGTATTGGTTCTAACACAGATGGTGAGCTAGCTCCGATAAATGACGTTGTGAATAAAGAAACAAGAGTGAATAACTTGACTAGGGAAATGAGAAGTTAGTTAATCAGAACTGGATGGAGACTGAATGAAGCAATTTACAATGGAATGAATGTATGAATTCATTCATCAGATGAATCAGTAATAATTAGGAGGAAGTGAGTAAATGGAAGACTAATGGAAGAATAACAAGTGAATGCCGATCATCTCAAACGACGGATTACATGCAGTACTCCACTCACACTAATTGCCTAGTCTCGGTTTTAAGAGCTCCTTCTTGTGCTCTCTGGAGCTATACAACCTTAAAGTATGTATTCTCGAAGGCGACTGCTCTCCATCTCCCAGTAACTGAGAGTTGGTCATGTACTGTGTAGCGATTATGACAAACAATGTAATGTCGTTTGTGGCCCAAGTGGGTGGATTTCACAGAGAAATAATGACTGTACAAGCAGTTGGCCGATGATTTGCGAGCTGCTTGGGCTACTTGGACGTTAGATAAATGGTCCTAATTAGGAGGGTGGCTAAGTTAGGTTGACACAGAGGACGGGGGGGTCACATAACCTCCCCACCGCAAGACTGTCGTGTCTTTGTCGGTGCTCGAACTCGCGACATGCAGCACCAGAGGCTGGCATTGAAGTCGGCCCGCTAACCACTCGGCCCAGCGGCCGAAGGGTTAAGAATCATTTGTCCATTTTTTGGGGGATATTGAGACAAGGATGTACGTCAAATTTCAACCACACAATCGGCGATATCGGAACAAGTGACGGAAGTCAAGATCCCTTTGAATGTCTTTCCACCAGAAACGAATTCCAGATCATAACAGATCAGGCCAATTCAGAAGCGACAAAGTTATCCCAAAACGAGCTTTGAGAGAAGTCAGCTCGATCCTACTGGACTAGACGTCTTTTTCTCCCACAGGGTATTAGAGGCCCTTCACTCAATGGGTCAGAAGGAGTCGAGCAGCACATGGGAGAGGACTTAAGATCAAAGTGGGACGTCACTCACCGGCGGGGACCTACCCTCAAGGGGAAATTTTTTGAGTTAGACAAGGAAGGATCTTTCCATGCAGCGACGCTTCTAGACAAAGCAATATAGGCTCGACATAAGCAGGCCTTGCTTTCCTCTAGACAGAGCAATATAGGCTCAACATAAGCAGGCCTTGCTTTCCTCAAGACAGAGCAATATAGGCTCGACATAAGCAGGCCTTGCTTTCCTCTAGACAGAGCAATATAGGCTCGACATAAGCAGGCCTTGCTTTATTCGAGACAGAGCAATATAGGCTCGACATAAGCAGGCCTTGCTTTCTCCCATAGATAGGCCCACTGCAAGACGGTACAAGTTTTTGAGCAGAAGCAAGGAGAAGCATTATCTTGTTCAGGACATTGTTGACAGCTACAATGCCTGGGAGAGTGGGGGAGAGGAGGGGAGAGGGGGGGTAGTTTGATTTTCCCACATCGCCCTCCACATACGATTTGGAGGTCGACGTTGACTGAATGGATTAAGAGCGCATTCGCAAGACCAGTTCTGGTGAATGGCGTTATAGAGTCACTCTAACTAAAAACAGTTGGTTCTGGTGAGATGCAGCAAACTGCTCAGCGTCTTTTATAAACCCATCACAAAGGAGAAATTATACGAGTAAAATATTCATCGATTTTCATTGTTTTTATTCTATTTCATGTTGAATCACTATTTAAAACCCACTGGTGAAAAGCACATTTCTGTTAACAGGTACCTTTTTTATTGCGAATTTTATTCAACTGCCGTGAAGCACAGTCGAACAGTCTACCATTTCAGTGAGGATTAACATATGGATGATGTTTATATCGTAAGAGTATCATGATCAATTATTCCATCATTGCATAACTAAGCTCCCACTCTTCAGTACATTGTTTGGCCTGTAGAATATATTGCAAACTATTTTATAGGTAGAGTGCGTAGCCGCTTTATTTCTCTGCAGCTGTCGAACGTCGCCTGACGGAGATTTCAAATATTATTTCTTCTAAAATGGTGATGACTAATCGCTGATTTTGTTGACACAGAAAAGGTGACCCTTTTGCTATTGAAATTGATTTCAAAAGATCAGGATTTCTCCATGTGGCCACTGCACCAAAGTGTCATAAATGGAGTATTCAGTGATGTGGCCACTGCACCAAAGTGTCATAAATGGAGTATTCAGTGATGTGGCCACTGCACCAAAGTGTCATAAATGGAGTATTCAGTGATGTGGCCACTGCACCAAAGTGTCATAAATAGAGTATTCAGTGATGTGGCCACTGCACCAAAGTGTCATAAATGGAGTATTCAGTGATGTGGCCACTGCCTTAAAGTGTCATAAATGGAGTATTCAGTGATGTGGCCACTGCATCAAAGTGTCATAAATGGAGTATTCAGTGATGCCAAACTAAACAGATAATTCCAGAACCTGAGTGGAAACAAACAAATTTTATGAGAAATGTTTCAATTTCTTCCAATACATCACTTGGTCAGCTAAGTTTGGTGCATCATGTTTAGGAGATTGTCGGATATTGCAGACAGTCTAAGTGATACTCTGACGGGTTGCGATTCTTTATACGTGGGTGCGACTTCGGTTGCTACCATGTAATATCTACGTATTTGGGATCATGCACGCAAAATATTCATTAGCCAGATGACTTCGTCAGGGAAGCTTTTCCCGAAACTTTCTCAATATTTTTCTCTTATATCTAGTCAGGGGACAATTTTGTGTCAGGGGACAATTTTGTGTAATTCTGCGATGGCTGACTGATGCGTAAATTTGACCGAGCACAAAAGAGTGCCTCAATCGTGTTTGACAATCGCTTATAAGAAGAAGCGTGACCTCCATAACGATTGATCCACAGCAGGGAATACTTTTAATAATATATGAACACGGATATGATGTGTTTTTCGAATCTTAAGGTTGCAAAACACGTATTTGCTGGACCCGAAATGCGGAACAGGCAGGAACGCACTCACAAACAAAGGCTATTACTAGCAATTTAAGCCTGCAAGGTGAACGACTCAAAATGGATTATTATAATTTGGATTTTTTATTTTGGCGTTCAGTAGACTATTTAATAGTGTGCTGGCTTGATCAAAAGTCCTACGTACGTTACCTGAGAGTATTTGAGATTGGTTCAGACGTACGTTCCCTGAGAGTATTTGAGAGTGGTTCAGACGTACGTTCCCTGAGAGTATTTGAGAGTGGTTCAGACGTAAGTTCCCTGAGAGTATTTGAGAGTGGTTCAGACGTACGTTCCCTGATAGTATTTGAGAGTGGTTCAGACGTACGTTCCCTGAGAGTATTTGAGAGTGGTTCAAACGTAAGTTCCCTGAGAGTATTTGAGAGTGGTTCAGACGTACGTTCCCTGAGAGTATTTGAGAGTGGTTCAAACGTAAGTTCCCTGAGAGTATTTGAGAGTGGTTCAGACGTACGTTCCCTGAGAGTATTTGAGAGTGGTTCAAACGTAAGTTCCCTGAGAGTATTTGAGAGTGGTTCAGACGTGCGTTCCCTGAGAGTATTTGAGAGTGGTTCAAACGTAAGTTCCCTGAGAGTATTTGAGAGTGGTTCAGACGTGCGTTCCCTGAGAGTATTTGAGAGTGATTCAGACGTATGTTCTCTGAGAGTATTTGAAAGTGGTTCAGACGTAGTTTCCCTGAGAGTATTTGAGAGTGGTTCAGACGTGCGTTCCCTGAGAGTATTTGAGAGTGATTCAGCTTGTTCTTAAGCCGTCCGTCTAATGCGCTTCATTTGCCAAGCAACTCTTCCATAAACTTGTCCAGTGGGAAGGGGAGGCTTTGACGGAGGTCATATTCTTTAGTGCTTCATTAGATGGGATTTCATTGGGAGTGCCGTTTTCAATTGGGCCCATGATACTCATCGGAACGTGGATTGGCTGTCAGTAGCAATGATCGAAACACTAGTAACAGAAAACACTTCATACCACCGTTTTCGTGGCAAGAATGCTTCAGAGCAGACCATAATTATTTGTTAATACCCGTGCATTAAATGATCGGTAACAGAGCTATGAATGTTATATGTTGATTTCTTATATTTCGCTATGATTTACTGTCGTAACATCGCCTCAGGGGAGAAGTGTTGCACAATGGTGTGCTCAATTAGTGGCCTTTTGAAATGCTCTATTTCCCGTCGCTACTCAAAGTTTCTTAGTAATTGACAAACCATGCGCTTTAGCAGAGCGTGAGGCAGTCTCGAAATATCACAACTTAACTATTCTCAGTTTTCATTCCAGCAAAATATCCCATAACTCCAGTCACAATTTAAAATATGTATGGAAATGTTCAGTATACCCAATAAACATTCCATTAAAATGAAATTTGAGTTAAATGTTACCTAATGTTTTTTGTTATTTTGTTGTAAGAATAATGTTAACTCACATAACTTGCTAGGGTATATGTCTAAGAACTTTTATCACATCAAAATAATGATATAATCTTCTAACATGTTTAGTAGTTTACAATAGAAACGGTATGAGAAGGCTGAATAGTTGGCGATATTCCCCTAAAGAAAACATTTTCTACACAGCAAAGAACAATCAGTCAATCACGTTTCTACTGTCAAGAATACTAAATTACGGGGAAAACTATAAATGACTATTCATCGTCAACCAGATAGCTCATTTACGGCCATTTGTAGACACCGGAGATAAAAGCACTGGAAACCAATTCAACCCTGCACACATTCTTAGTGTTTCAATGGAGTAAGTCATTATTATTGCGACGGGTGTTATACGTACAAAATATCCTGAATAAAAGAGCTTACTTACAAAAAATTTCCCAGTAATCGTGTAACAAACTTTCCAACTCACTAGACCGGTTATTATCCTTGAAAGACTCTTTTAGGAGTCGCTGTCTATCCTTCCGTCACACCGCAGTCTGGTGGATTATGCATGGCTCCAATATAGCTGTGTATGCCCTCTAGGCAATATTATGCATGGCTCCAATATAGCTGTGTATGCCCTCTCGGCAATATTGATCGGGAACCCTTCCATGGAAACAAGCCTTGTTGGCCCAAGCGCTCGCAAACTGACGCAGTGTTGACAAGACCTGCCAAGGCATGACAGACTAACAAAGGCCGTCATTTTCAGCATTATGGTCTCCAGTTAGGCAAGGTTTTTATATGCGATAACCGTTTGATAAGCTTTCCTAGCACAATTCGACTTTAACTGCGGTTTGTTGGGTCACGTTTTCTTCTGCTTGCTGATAGCTATTGATTAAGAGGCGTTCGACCGTTGACGCAAATACAATAAACTACAACACGTCGCGCAGGAGCTCATTAAAGTCTTTAATTGGAGTTCGTCAGTCGGATTCAGGTCCGTCCGCTAGACGGCAGCACCGGCTGCATATGAAATGAAAGACAGTCGTCCCTTGCACTCATCCGTAGCCAGGATACAATATTTTGTTTCATGAGGCCGTTATTTTCTATCATAACACGGAAACATGAAGCCCAATAGTGATTAATTAATTAGTGAAAAATTGATGGTCTATCGCCCAGAGAGCGCTACAAATATGACGAATCCAACCCCCCTTCCTCGCCCCCCCCCCCCTCCCCCAAATGTTTTGAATGAAATTATATTAGTATCCAAGGTAAGGTCTAACCAACCAGCCGGCGATCTGCGGGAGGTTATCTGTTGACCTGAGGCATGAGCCCTACTGTTTGCTGATATAGGCGAACTGTGGGAGGTTATTTGTTGAACTGAGGCATGAGCCCTACTGTTTGCTGATATAGGCGATCTGTGGGAGGTTATCTGTTGACCTGAGGCATGAGCCCTACTGTTTGCTGATATAGGCGATCTGGGGGAGGTTATCTGTTGACCTGAGGCATGAACCCTACTGTTTGCTGATATAGGCGATCTGGGGGAGGTTATCTGTTGACCTGAGGCATGAGCCATACCGTTTGCTGATATAAACGATCTTTGGGAGGTTATTTGTTGACCTGAGGCATGAGCCATACCGTTTGCTGATATAGGCGATCTGTGGCAGGTTATCTGATGACCTGAGGCCTGAGCCATACTGTTTGCTAATATAGTGTCATTTACTGTTAACATCAATTCAAAACCAGGATAATGACCAATTGCTTAGGTATATTGTTGTGACTTTTAAGAGATGTCTCTGCACTCATCACAATTGAAAATCACACGTCACATCTCATATTAGCTAATATTTAATGCTCGTGTTGGAGCATGGGCATGAGTGTCAAGATTGAGCCACATTAGAAAGTAATGAGCCACATTAGAAAGTAATAGAAAGTAATGAGCCACAGAAAGTAGAAGGTAATGAGCCACATTAGAAAGTATCAGCGCTACTTATTTAATACTCAGAGATCAGAAGGAACTAATAATGCGGGAGGTAACAATGCAGGGAAGAGAACAAACAACCGAGCCTTGGCGTGTGGCTTCCACCTCACCGAGGCTCGATTGTTACTTCCTGCATTATCAGATACCCTTGGTGAATTGAAGCGCTGTGTCTGTGCCTTGATCACGGACTGGTTCTATCAAGGCACAAACACAGCGCCTCAATACACCAAGGATCAAGTCCACAAACTCCTGACACTAGCTTCGTCAGAATCGGTGTTCCTGTTCAACAGATCTTTGTACCACCAGATGGACGGAGTGGCGATGGGTCTACCCATTGCACTCTCATTTGCTAATGCCTTTCTCGCTCATCACGAAGTGTCGTGACTTACAATTACCCTGAAGAATTTAAACCCATTTTTTTTCGTAGATATGAAGATGACACTTGTGTGATTTCTAAAGAACAACAACACTCCACGCAGTTTTTGAATTATTTGAACGATAAACATTCTAGTATGAATTTTACAATGGAAACAGAAGAAGATTGAAAATTAGCCTTTCTTGACACGTTGATAACACGACAGGATGGGAAATTCATCACACCAGTGAGCCGGAAACCTACACACGCCAGATTGGGACTTCACTACGTCAGTTTCACATCCAAGTTATTCCAAATAAATTCCATCCGAACTCTCTTAAACAGAGCATATGAAATTTGTTCCGGTTACAACGTTTTTCACAATGAGTTAAATTCATTAGGAAGATACTTCACTTAAAATCAGTACCCTCAGTATCATTTTGCCTCAGTCGTAGCCTCTTTCTTGAATATGAAACTTTGGGCTACTAAGACAACACCTATGGTCCCAAAATTGACCAAGTAGATCAATCTTCCTTTTTACGGATCTTCATCATACAAATTCGGGAACCCTTTAGAGAGGATTCTTGAACGAAGTTACAACCACATCGAGTTCCGATTCGTATTCACTAACTCATGTCCACTGCGATATTTTTTCAGATATAACGATAAACTCTCTGGAAGAAATAATGTCTAATGTGGCATACAAATATAACTGATCGAGCTGTAATACAAGGCACATAGGTTCCACAGAAAGACATTTCTTCTCGAGGGTACAAGAACATTAGGGATACTCTATCCGGATGTTTTAACCTATCACTAATCCATCATTCTCAGTCATCCACAATCACTCACGAGAGTGCGAGACAAATCAGGCTTTACTATTCTTGAATCCTGCCAAGATAAACTTACGCTACACATAACTGAATGAATGCACATTAAACACCATTCACCTTCACTTAATACTGGCAGAGCGCCGCCTATACAATTATGCACGCGGTTGTATTTGTAAACAATTATATTTGGTTTGTACATTAATTTTATGAGGTTATCATTTTTGTATTTCCGTATCTAGTTCACAACCCTTTACTAT
>SDVV010010450.1:0-16252 GCA_016164225.1 Gammarus roeselii
GGCACTGAGCTATGCATTACGTGGCACTGAGCTATGCATAACAGGGCACTGAGCTATGCATAACGGGGCACTGAGCTATGCATAACATGGCAATGGGCTATGCATTACGTGGCACTGAGCTATGCATAACAGGGCACTGAGCTATGCATAACGGGACACTGAGCTATGCATAACATGTCAATGGGCTATGCATTACGTGGCACTGAGCTATGCATAACGGGGCACTGAGCTATGCATTACGTGGCACTGAGCTATGCATAACGGGGCACTGAGCTATGCATTACGTAGCACTGAGCTATGCATAACGGGGCACTGAGCTATGCATTACGAGGCACTGAGCAATGCATTACGAGGCACTGATCTATGCATAACGGGGCACTGAGCTATGCATTACGTGGCATTGAGCTATGCATAACGGAGCACTGAGCTATGCATTACGTGTCACTGAGGTATGCATTACGTGGCACTGAGCTATGCATAACGGGGCACTGAGCTATGCATTACGTGGCACTGAGGTATGCATTACGTGGCACTGAGGTATGCATTACGTGGCACTGAGGTATGCATTACGTGGCACTGAGGTATGCATTAGGTGGCACTGAGGTATGCATTAGGTGGCACTGAAGTATGCATTACGTGGCACTAAGGCATGCATTACGTAGTACTGAGGCCTGCGTTACGTTGCACTGTGTGTAGATGAGTTCGTAAAGTCCCGTGCTAAATGGACGAGCGAGTAACGTAATTAATATTCATGGTGTTAATCTGAATGAGCACACTCGCGTTCCATCTTCACCTCGCGTGCTGCAGGCTGCTAATCCAGCATTGCACAACCTAATGCGAGGTGCTCCAAATATAACGTCTTTCAGTGATGGATTTGGAACTAAAAATATACATTACCTTAGAGGTTACTTACATATTTTCATTTTGAATGCCAGATAAATAATCTCCAAATGTTGAAATAGGGTTATGGTAGATTCTAGAAATTCTGACTAAATTGAAAGAATCCAAAGTCAAATATTTAATCCTAGAGTGAATATATTACTCTAATTCTAAAACAATTCCAAAAATGTAAATAATCAGTAGCAAGATATACGAAAGCAAATGGCTGAATAAATTCTAAGAAGTTAATAACAATTTATATATGAGCGAAGGGCCGTGTTAGTGAAACGTGGCTACTCGCCACCGCGGACTTTTTGAGCCATCGGCTTGGTAGGCAGCTTCACGGTCAGGGTGAGGGGCGGCGAGTTGGTATCGAGGCCACGCGACACTGTGGCGGCTGTGGGGACGGAAGAGAGCTAGCGTGCCGCCGGTCAGGAATAAGGAGAGGATGGGAGGGGTGTTGGTAAGGCGATGATACCGCGTGCCGTCACGTCACGGCAGATGAGAAGAGGAGGAGGAGAGAAAGAAAAGGTCTAAGAGAAGAACAAACAAATGGGATGAGGTGACCCGTTAGAATACACATTTGTCAACAACTTACTGATGAATGGTTACTGCATACGACAATGCGTGCTGTTAGGTAGAGGGATGGAGTGTGTTGAGGGAGAAGGGGTAAATTAGGGTGAGAAGCCAAGAGTGTGGAAGAGCGGATGTCAGACGCGGTGAATGTGGTCGGGACGATGTGAGCATGAATATTCCTTCTACTCAAGGAAAGATACGTGAGACCATTTTGTGCCTCGACATTGTTGTCGTAACCAATGCGTGAGATGTCGACGGGATGTGTCGTTCGATACCAACAATTTTTGTTTGATCCCAAATGTATTAGGAGTTGGTGACAAAGCTGTCGTATTACAGCAGGCAGCTTATTGTTGGGATGGCTCGTTTGCTACGCTTACTTGGGCTCATAGATCGCAGGTCCCATTCATAAACACTGTAGCACAAGTACCGTACGCGGGCCGTGTGGGTCATACTGAACGACTGCAGCACGGTACTGCGCAAGTAACGTGGGGTACCGTACCATTACCGAACGGTATCGTATTAGTGTCATGCGGCGCCACATGGTACCATACGAGGGCTGTGAAGTGCTGCGCGGTACCGTACAACTGCCGCATGAAACCGTACGAGTACCGTGTGTTGCTGCACGGAACCTACGAGTGGCGTGTGGTAACACACGGTATCGTACGATTACCGCACTGTACGTAGTAATACCTTGTGGCGTTTTCACGGTACCTTACAACTGCTGCATGGTTGCCGTCGGGAATGTGTAGGTACCGCACGGTACCATACTCGTCCCAAGGGTGGCGCACGGTACCGTACTCGTGCCGTGTGGTGTCGAGGTGAACGAACTTCCCTGCCTCCTCCAGCTCGGTGGCACCATCACCGGCCGGGACCCGTTATGGGGCAGCGAGCGGTGCGACACCAACAGTGGAGGGAGGAGCCTTGCTGACACACACACTAGTGGTGATAGCAGCAACTACCAGTTACAATAACAACAGCAGGTAAATGCGGGAGACGGACGAGGGTGAAATAATGATGAGCACCATAAGGGTCAGCATAGTCTATGAAATAACTCAATCAAAACAATGTTCGTTCTTTATAGGAGGACAAAATATTAGCTATATTACAATTGAACAACATGCACGAGCAGTCATGGAGAAGCACTCTTGTAATGCTGTAGAGTTGCTGGAATTCCAGAGTTGGGTCTCAGATAGATTTTTATTTCTACTGCGAAGGGGTCAGAAAACATGTGTGCGCAAATTTTGCCAGAATTTGGAGTTTAACCTCTTGGAAATGTTGGCCACGATGTTGGCCTGAAACAGACGCTGACCTGAAAAATGCCAGATATTACTCGGAAGATGAGCTTTCTCCTCCCGTGGATGTTAGGTTCGAGAGCGGCAAATTGACAAGTTAGCTGCGTACATTGTTGGCAAACGTGGCATTAAGAATGGGAATGCCAGCAGATGGCACTTCGTCGAATTGGCAAGCGTGGCAGCAAGACTGGCAGAAAGAGCAGATGGCGCCTCGTGGTATAAGCAAACGTGGCAGCAAGAATGGAAGCACGAACAAATAACACTTCGTGGTGTAGACAAATGTGGGATCCAAGAGAAAGGACGAGCAGATGGCACCTCGTGGAATTGGCAAACGTGGCAGCAAGAATGGAAGCACGAACAAATAACACTTCGTGGTGTAGACAAATGTGGGATCCAAGAAAAAAGGACGAGCAGATGGCAACTCGTGGAATTGGCAAACGTGGCACCAGCATTGGATTCCCGAGCTCATGGAACCTCTTGGAATTATGTCGTCCACTGTATGGATGTGCCAGGACCGAAATTTTATTTTCCAAATAAGCATAATGTCAATAACAAGCCATCAAACAAAATACAAACAGATGTCATAATAAGGGTCTGGCAACAAATCATACCATTACTAATAATGTGTGTGTTTACAGATACCCACCGCAGTATTCTGTTGATACGGGTCGATGTTAACCATACTGTTGATACCAATCCTGGCAACGCATCCGCTGTTGATACTGATCCCAGGTAGCGGTACTCAATTTTTCTGTGCTCACCCCGCTGGTCATAACCCTCCTCTTGCATTCAACCAAAGCCCCCTCAGTTAACGGCGGGTCGGTTATCACGCCAACCCGCCCACAACGCGGCGCATGGCGGTGGAGCCGAGAAGGCAACCAGGTTGCCATTGCTTTTTCAAAGAACAACATAAACTTGCAATGTTAATTTTTCCTCTTATAATCTAGGGGAACAAGTATCCACGATACTGTATGTTCCTGCGCATTATAAAGAATTACTGACCACGTTCAATTGCAGCCATCACATCCATTCATTTGTGTTCAAAGGGAGTGGCAACTAATGCTCGTAATCGTGGGGTTATGGCGCCATATGTCATGTCAGTGTGGCATACAGGGAACACCGTGACATTGTCATGGTTACGCATACTTCAGTCGTTTGTGTAGTACAGTAGCTTGCATTAGATGTCGTTGATGCTTACGTTAGCAACGCATTTGCTTATCCTCCAGTCCGACGAGCGAGCAATAGTGTCACTAACAGTGCCATGTATACATTCCGCTGCTTCAACGATTGAATGCTGTCACCCTTCCATACTGCACCTGCTCATCAACATTATGGTCTTGCCGAGCGAACACGTGCCAGTGACATCCATGTTGAGACTCACACGCAAGTCAGTGTCATCCATGCAGCCGACAACAGTGTCATCCACGCCCCTTTTGAGCGTCGTTGATCAGGCAACAATGCCACTTACAGTGGGGCAGATGCAGTGCCTACAGTGCATGGCAAGCACTGTGCCGGCGAACAGCACGCGGCGCACTGCCGGCCTCTCAGGGGTGACAGCCGTCGCCGTTACCGTAACGGTCGACAGCGCGCTCTGGTGCTGACGGCGAGAGATTCAACGGCCACTGAGTGCCAGCAGCGACAGCAGAAAGACTGCCAGATGGACCATGGAAGAGCCGGACCCTCGAGTAACCGTTGAAATAGCGACAATATCAGTAGGGACAGCTGGTTGGAGTGATGAATGTTACAGTGAGTGACAGCATGAGCAGTACTACTTGTTTAAATGCTATATGCTATGGCAGTAAATGTGCTGCATGCTTCAGTAGTAACATGAATGACGTAAGCCTCAGCAGTAAAATAAATGCACGTGTCTGAACACCAGAAGAAATGTTATATGCCTCAGCAGTAACATAAATGATGTATGTCTCAGCAGTAGACTACATGTCAATCGTCTCAGAAATATAATAAATGTTGTTTGTCTCAGCACACAACAACAATATGCTTCAACAACAGTGTAAATGCTTCATGCTATAACAGTAACTTATACATACAGATGGTGAACGCGAAATTAGAAATAAGGTCTCTATCTTTGTAACCGATCACGAACGGTTACAGCAATGGACATAGCATTTGTTTAAATGTTGTATGCTAAAGCCTTGCTATCAGAAGCATGACCCGCAGTTAACTAACGAGCCACTGCAGCAGTGACCGGAGACGGTCACTCTTAGAACTTTTGCAAATTGCACCAATGCAAGCGAAGTGTTGGACTTGCATTGACTGATGCCAAATGGGGAGTAGAAACTATGGCACATAGCATTCCATGAATGATGCGGATGACCTTTGCTTTAGGGTGCTTAGCGAGGGCTTGGAGCTACCAAAAAACCACCAACATAACAAGCGAGGTTCAAATAGCCAGGTGCTGGTGCACTAATCAAATGGAATAAAAATATGCCAGCACTGAACAGAAGAAGGAGGTAACGGTTTAGAGTAACAGTTACCGTGCAACAGGCAGTGAACATTAAGCGTAGGTATGCATCATCCCGGCCACCGATGAGACATCTCTTCTCATCAATGTTATTACAGTCTCATTATACTCAATAACGGTATTACCAAATTACAGATAGGTGTTCTTGTCTCCATGTTGTGTGTTCACATGTGTTCTAATTCTCTTGTGTGTTTACAAGTGTTCCTATACCCTTGTGTGTTCACAGGTGTTCTAATTATCATGTTATGTGTTCACAGGTGTTCTAATCCCCTTGTGTGTTCACAGGTGTTATAATCCCATTGTGTGTTCACAGGTGTTCTAATCCTCATGTCGTGTGTTCACAGGTATTCTAATCCTCTTGTGTGTTCACAGGTGTTCTAATCCCCTCGTGTGTTCACAGGTGTTCTAATCCCTATGTTGTGTTCACTGGTGTTCTAATCTCCCTGTGGGTTCACAGGTGTTTCAATCCCCTTTTTGTGTATTCACAGATGTTCTAGTCTCCTTGTTATGTGTTCACAGGTGTTCTAATCCCCTTGTGTGTTCACAGGTATTCTAGTCCCCTTGTGTGTTCACATGTGTTCTCATCCTCTTATGTATTCACATGTGTTCTAGTCCCCTTGTTGTGTGTTCACAGGTGTTCTAACCCCCTTGTTGTGTGTTCACAGGTGTTCTAATCCCTTTGTTGTGTGTTCACATGTTTTTTAATCCCCTTGTTGTGTGTTCACAGGTGTTCTAATCCCCTTGTTGTGTGTTCACAGGTGTTCTAACCCCCTTGTTTTATACTCGTTTTATACTCTGCTTATGTCCATAGGAGGCGAGTGCACCGAATAATAATGCAGATATGGTCATAGAATGAAGAGCCAACCGCGTAACATTCAAGCTCGTCACGTGATTGCTCGAGCTTGTAGAGCAAAGAGGGTGTATAACGAACCAATACGGCTATTAATATTTTTTTGTTGTCTCACGGCATCGTCACGTGTAATCAATGAACAGCTGATACTTATTTCTGGCCGGAAGAGTATATTTATAATATGATGCAAAAAATGATTATTTTACATCAGCTGTAAAGATGAGCGAAAGCTTCATCGTGACGTCACGTGCACTGAACGAAGAGCCACGAACTTTGAACGCAATGAACAGTGTTCTAGAACACTACGTGCCTTTGACGATTGCTTGCACCTTCTTATCCTCCATGTCACGAGCAAACTTGTGCTACACGTAACGTTAATGGCGCGAAGGTGATGCGTTTTGGTGAGTAGATGTCGTAGGGAGCGCAAACTATTGTAGTCAGGATTCAATATTCTCCACTAACTGAATGGTGTAGACAGAGCCATTAGAGGAATGAGAGGGACGTTGTGTCTCTGAGAGCAGCTCAAAACAGGTGTCGCATCTGTGAGAGGGGCGTTGCGTCTCTGAGAGCAGCTCAAAACAGGTGTCGCATCTGTGAGAGGGGCGTTACGTCTCTGTAAGCAGCTCAAAACAGGTGTCGCATCTGTGAGAGGGGCGTTGCGTCTCTGAGCACAGCTCAAAACAGGTGTCGCATCTGATACTTGTTGCGCAGAACTCATGGCCCCGCGTCCTGACAGCTCCAAACCAGACGAGTCTGTCAGGTTCACTGCACTACAATTGGGATGCTTTACTTCCACTGCCCTTGCGATATGGTAACACCTGCTTTTGAAGCTTACAGTACGTCTGGTCATAGCTCGCATGTGAAGCTGCTAATCATTTAACGGCATTGCAGTCTACACGGGTACATTACAGTTCGAAGTAAAGCACTATTAACACGCTGCCAGAACATCAATAAATAAAATGAATGTAAATCTAGTTTTGTACACAAACGGTATGCTATCATTGTTCCTCTTTAAATCTATACATAAATATGCTCAAATATATAATACGTATTATGATAAACCAATAGCATCAAATTAAATGAAGTAACCTTAAAGAGTTCATCTCAATGTTCAACTGAGTAAGTAGAACTGTCTATGAACGGTAGCGTGCATCCTCATTTCGTAGCTGAACAGAAGTACTGACACAACCTTTCCGGAACGTGTCATGACCAAACAAATATCAATGTAATTTTGAGGTACGCCATGAGTATGCGCTTCATGCTGATGACGCACAACATAATTGCGATCACACATTGGAATGTTGTATAATAATTAGGTTAAATTCCTAATTCTGATTACCTGCCTTGTATATTTGGTATCAAAGGATGTCAGTGTGTGTCAATAGTCCCTGAAATACATGGCTAAATATTTTTAAGCACTTAAAGTGCTGTAAAAGCACTTTAAGGGCTTATATATAGGCTTGAATTGCGCTTATTTTCAACTCTTGTTTATTTAGACTATATTTCCAATACTATAATTTGAATCTGAGCATGAATATAATCCGGATGGGACATATTTACATGAATGATATGAAAGGGGATATTGAGTAGTAAGGTGACGAAGTGTTAATCGCTTTATAAGTTCGAGAAAAAATGTGATAGTCAAATGAAACAACTTCACTTAAATGAGTTGAACGGTATAGGATCAAATTAAACAAAATGAAAAAGAACTACTTTGTCTTAACCGAATACATTCCATTTGGTCTCTGCTGTCAGGGTGCAAGGGGCAATGTCTAAGCTGTCCGATGCATTGTGAAATATGTGAAACACTCAAAACTGTGTTTCACACCGACAGAGCTGAGTGATACACTCTCAAAACGGCGGGATAAACTGTCAAACTTAGTAATTAACTGTCAAAACTGTGATAAACTGTCAAAATGCGTGATACACTGAAAACTGTGTGATAAACTGTCTCCATGGTGTGATAAACTGTCAAACTGCGTGATACAGTCAAAACTGTGTGATAAACTGTCACAACTGTGATGCAATGTCAAAACTGTCTGCTGTATTGTCAAAACTATCTGAAACAGCCGTAACTGTCCGATGCACTGCCGAAACTGGCTGAAACACTTCCAAAGCTGTCTGATGCACTGTCAGGTCCCAGGTTCAGACCCAAGTTGCTGGTCTCAGTTTTGCAGTGTGTTGAGCACTTTCAATCTGTTAGTGGCACGGTACTGGCGGACTGTGAAAAGCCCTTACACTTCATCGAGAGCTTGTACACTGTTCTACAAATTTGCCGTTTGAATAGTATCCTCACACACAACTTGCTATTGGTGTACTATTAACGAATCTAGGAAACAATCTCTGGGTATACTGCTTACTGTGTGCAACATTGTTTATTTTCAGTTTTGTCACGCACTTATGGAGGGAATTTTGATGAACTTGCTCTGAAATGCTAATATAGCAGAAATAATTGACGACGATTTCCGAGTCTTTAGATTGCAAAACGTCCTTCTAGAACACCTGAAATGCAATGCACTGCCCAGTTCCCGGATCTGAACGTTTCGAGTCGCTTGTCGGTACCGTTAGGTTCTTCTTCAAACTTTATTTCAATCAACCACTTCGTTGTATTATTTAAAAAGTGTTTTCATCGAAAAATACCGTATCTGACGACTGCAAGCTATATGTGTCACTCACTTTCTATAGAAACCATTTTCGTTGAGCATTTTAGAAATCGGCCCAGGCAGTACCGAGCGCGGCGCGGACTCTGGACAAGCGAACATGTACGTAAAACCTATTAAAGACACAAAATTTCATATAATCCACCTCCAAATGAACGAACAAACGGCTCGAAGCATTGCTCAATAAGTCTACTAATGCACTGAAGGAATTGCATGAACTGTCATCACTTATGGTTGGCACTTTCTACCAGACAAACACATTTAGCGCCAACAGTCCTGACTTGGTTCGCTCGAGCTGCCACCGGCCCCTACCGCTCTGGACCTCGGCACGGCACTCCCTCCCTCACCAGCTGCACTGTGCATTCTGCGTTAGAAACAAACTCGCGGCCCACCACCGCTGCGGAATGACGAGGAGTTCGGGAGAGAAGAGAGCACTTGCCAACAACCGCAACCGAAACTCCAACGAGTTGCCAGGCATCGCTAGACTGGTTGATTCCCTTCTGCTCCTGACTCCTCCTTAGCTCAAGCTGAAAGATCTGGGAGGAGCAACCAAGTGAGAAGACACATACTGATGATGTGTTTGCTGTTTTGCGGTTATGAAACGTTGATGAGTAACTGGAGTTCTCTAGAACGCACATGGGGAAATTTCTTCAGAGGAAATTCGTGAGGTGATATCGACACTCGGTTAAGGTGTTTTTTCATGACTGAATATCGGATACATG
Organism: Gammarus roeselii; assembly: GCA_016164225.1. Taxonomy (NCBI): domain Eukaryota; kingdom Metazoa; phylum Arthropoda; class Malacostraca; order Amphipoda; family Gammaridae; genus Gammarus; species Gammarus roeselii. The sequence goes on from SDVV010010450.1 coordinate 9,462, forward strand.
ATGCATAGGATACGATTATTGGATACAGGATGCATAGGATACAACGAGTATTGGATACAGGATGCATTGGATACAACGAGTATTGGATACATGATGCATACGATACAACGAGTATTGAATACATGATGCATGTACGGTACAACGAGTGTTGGATACATGATGCATAGGATATAGCGAGTATTGGTTACAGGATACATACGATACAACGAGTATCGGATGCATGATGCATACGATACAACGAGTATCGGATGCATGATGCATACAATACAACAAGTATCGGGTACATGATGCATACGATACGACGAGTATCGGATGCATGATGCATACGATACAACGAGTATCGAATACATGATGAATATACGATACAACGAGTGTCGGATACATGATGCATACGATACAACGTCATGAATAATTTCAAGTACGTGCATCTGTGTCAATAACTCAGACTTGAATATCATTTTCTCACCTGATTCGGTACTCAAGAGTGGAATTGATATTTAAATGTTTCACCGAACACGAATCCACCCAATCAATCAGATAAGAACAGTGTTTTTGAAGGAAATGTATAAGCAACCTTTGTCTCGGCACGTTCCTACAGGTTTCAATAGATAATACCAACAGAACATTTAGTTTTCTCGCTAGGCGAATATTCAGACGAGGAGAAACTTATTTTTCGTATCTTGAGGACCATTATTGGTTACGACTAAAAAGAAATCATGACCGACCTACTGCTTGCACTCAGTACATTTTGTTATTATACAAATCCTCTTAATATCGGGCGAAGTTTTTAAAAAAGCATCTCGGGCCCAATAATTTTTAACATTTAGTTACAATAAATTTAATTTAATTATGAAATCCCATCACATTCGCGTTGCAATACTATATTACTTCCATGATCGCTAGAGATATTTGTTTAAAAGTACCGGTCAACCCCTCGCTTCTACATCATCACTGCTTGACCGGGAGGTGAAAAAAAAATTCTGCTCAAGGTTCTGTAATGAACTCGTTTGCGAGGTTACATGCTCCAAATTTTGTAAATCAAAGTATTTGCACATTATTGCAAAATGTCATTGATTTCAAGATCGAGTGGCTACTGCAATTTAAACGTTTCAAATTTGTTACAAGCTATTTTCAATCTTCATGAGGCACTTTCCCCTGCACGGGTTTCCCGGTCTGGATGGTGTCAGGGGAACCAGCAGTCCTCGTCAAGTTCTCAATGTACGAAGTAGTCCCTGTGGAGCATAGTGCCTAACTACTCGTGTGCCGCTTTTCTGCATGTATTCGTTCTATTATTCGTGTTTAATGCTCATTCTGGGTCTCTTCTTGTACATTTGCCCTATTATTTATCGCCGCTTCTCTTGTCCCTGCTCTTTGGCCTCTCTTCTTCCTTACAGCTCTTCTTGTCCCTCTTCTTTCTTGCGGCTCTTCTTGCCCCTTCCACGCAGCTCTTCTTGACCCCTGGCCTCTCGTCCTCCTTTTAGCCTTTTTTGTCTATTGGTTCATTTTTTTTATGGGCAGCTTCTCCTGCATCTCGGCCCTTTTTCCCTGTAGCTCCTCTTGTCTCTTGACCCCTCTTCTTCCTTGCAGCTCCTCCTGTTACATGGTTCCTCTTCTTCCCTGCCGCTCTATTTACCCCTTGATCACTATTCCCTTGGTTCCTCTTTTTCTCTGCAGCTTCACTTGATCCTTGGTCCTTATTATTTCTTTAGCCTTTCTTCTTTATTGACTCCACTTTTCCGTTGGCCCCTCTTTGTCCCTGCAGCTCCTCTTCTTTCTTGGACCCTCTTTTCTCCTGCAGCTCCACTATTCCCTTGGCCTTTCTCCTCTGCAGCTAATCTTGTTATTTGGCCTCTCTTCCATACAGCTCCATTTTCCCCTTGGCGCCTACTCCTACACGCAATTCATTTTTTCCATCGTCCCTCTTCTTACCTGCAGCACCTCTTGTCCTTCGGCCCCTTTTCTTCTCTGTAGATCCAATTTTTTTGGCCCATCTACTTCCACGTAGCTCTTTTTGTTTTTTGGCCCTTCCCTGAAGCTCATTTTGCTTCCTTCTTCCACGCAGCTCCTCATGCTCGTTGGCCCATTTTTCTTTCACACAGATCCACTTGTCCCTTGGCCCTTTTTTCTCTTAGCACCATTTCCTTCACACATGTAGCTCCTCTTCTCGTTTAGCTTTTCTTATTCCATGTAGCTCCTTTCTCCCTTGGCTCTTCGTTCTCCTAACCACCTCTTGTCCCCTTATCTTTCATACAGCTCGTTCGTGTCTTCAACTGGTCTTTCTTCCCCCATTCTTCACTCTGACTGTAGGCCGTGCTGCCACCTCCTCTTCCTCCCTTGCCCCGACGCCGTTCTGCTAACTGTACCTGATAAGAAACCGAAAGTTAGCGAGCACAGCGATAACGAGACCGAGTCTTCGTTTGCTTGGACACGGGCTGAGTGGTTCCGTAGAGTGGCGATGAGATGTTGGCAGTGGGACAAGACGCAATGGGGGGGAGGGGGTAAATCGGGCCAACCGTATGTGATTGAACATGTTTTTGAATATCTCAAAATCGCAATGACTATAGATAGACATTTCAGCAGGTGGCTGCTCATTGTTGTCTGATAACTACTAGAGTAGGTGTGAGCCCATTGCATTGGAAATGTATCTGTTCACACAGTTTAGGTTGCTTCAATAACAGTTGTTTACTCAGTTAATATGTATCTTAGACACAGGGTACTCGTGCCAATAACATAAAAAACAGTAATAACACCGGTGGCAGCAAAACATGTTTTATTTTATGAGATAATCGTTTCACAGGATCAGACAATAAACAGCGCAGATCAAAGGCAGTCAATCAGTGCAAACTAATTCCTGATGTGTGTTTTTATCTCGGATAGAGTTGTGATTGTCCCAGTCGAGCTTCACTAAGTTCCAATTAAAGTCTACCAAGTGAAAGCTGAGCTTTACTCGGCCAGTCAATCTCCTGCCGATCCCGATTCACAAATGTGTTCCGTACATCATTCCACCTCATGTGTTCCGTACATCATTCCACCTCATGTGTTCCGTACATCATTCCACCTCATGTGTTCCGTACATCATTCCACCTCATGTGTTCCGTACATCATTCCACCTCATGCGTTCAGTACATCATTCCACCTCGATTATTGCTACTTGTTTTTGAGGTGAGCCATCGCTAACTTTCGACAGATAGGAAGTGTCGACTAGCAAACTATGTTCTAGGTAGCTTAAAATGCCATGCATTTCCGAACTTTTTTCGCGACTTTGTTGCCTGCGTAACGCCTAAAGGCAATTGCTTCGGCACGCGCGTCTTGTCACGGCTAACATTGTTGCCGTACAAATGCGCTGCGACTTATCGTGAACTAAGTAACTGTGATGAGCATAATTGGATTCCAATGAAACTTGAAATTGATATCCAAACGCTGCCATCTCTTCATACATCAACTTGTAGCATGGCTATTCTAGTACGAGAGTATATATTCGTCATACAAACGCTGATATCTCTTCAAATATCAACTTGTAGCATGGCTATCCTAGTACGAGAGTATATATTCGTCATACAAACGCTGCCATCTCTTCATATATCAACTTGTAGCATGGCTATTCTAGTACGAAAGTCTATATTCGTCATACAAACGCTGCCATCTCTTCATTTATCAGCTTATAACATGGCTATTCTAGTACGCGAGTGAATATTCGTCATACAAACGCTGCCATCTCTTCATATATCAACTTGTAGCATGGCTATTCTAGTACGAGAGTATATATTCGTCATACAAACGCTGCCATCTCTTCATATATCAACTTGTAGCATGGCTATTCTAGTACGAGAGTGTATATATGTCAAATCTATAGAATATTTCCCAAATCTGAGTACTTATAACGCAAATATTGTTTATTGTGTAGTTCCTGTATATTTTGAAAAGAGCAGTTGCTCTTGTCTGTTTGTTTGCTAATAGCAAGTTGATCCTGACCAAGACTCTCATTAATAATGAAGGGACTTTCGTTAGTAATGAATGGGAATATCCCCTCTTCGTTTAGTAGGGCCCGAATTAGGAATACTAAAATTGTCCGTACCATTCCCGTCACGGTACACCAATAAGTGTGGCATTCCGGACAAATGGTTCTGTGCAACCAATTAGGAAGTTGTGTTGATCTACACAGCCAAGCATATTCGTATTGACCATTGATATGGATATCTAGATGGTCAATGTTTTCCCTCTCCATCCTTGACTGATCGTAGCATCAAGTATTGGTGGCATGTGTAAGACGAAATAACCCTGACCAACTAAGAACGGAAATTGTGTGAGGGCAATCTATTGCATACTAGAACCGTTGAAACTATGATGATATTATAGTTTCAACAAGAATACTTCGTCTAAATTTAATACAATGCCAGATGAATATCGTCCAGGCGGATAAAGGAACAATATTAAGATGAATATCTCCTACCTCACCGGGATTCCAACACACGACCGTCAGAACGCAAGGCGGTTGCCATACTCACTACACCAAGACACAAATATCCCGATTATTTATTTACGAGGCAAAAATTGGTCTTGCAGTGCTGAACTCGCGCCTGACGTTGTTATAGTTACCGTACGTGCGCAGTACTTCCGACGTACGTGCGCAGTACGTACGTGCGCAGTACTTCCGAAAAAACTCATCGATATGCATATAAACCACATTAAATAGAACTTTGAATACTGTCAACTATTATATATTTCCACCATCACATTTGAAACTAGAGCAGTCGTCTAAACTTGTAAACGAACGTGACTGTTAAGAACTTCCATGCTGATAGATTTAGACGAACTCATGAGGTTGCACACAGCAAGAGATGTCTAAAAACAATCCACCAACTTCGTCTAAGGAATAGATACAACAATACAAACTTATTTCATGAGATTATCTCGGGTCCGCTATGTAGTTGACGTGCTGCGCCAAATAAGAAACAAAACACTGCTCTTTCATGAGATTATACCGGGTCCGCTATGCAGTTGACGTGCTGCGCCAAATAAGAAACTAAACACTGCTCTTTCATGAGATTATACCGGGTCCGCTATGCAGTTGACGTCCTGCGCCAAATAAGAAACAAAACACTGCTCTTTCATGAGATTATATCGGGTCCGCTATGCAGTTGACGTCCTGCGCCAAATAAGAAACTAAACACTGCTCTTTTATGAGATTATAGCGGGTCCGCTATGCAGTTGACGTGCTGCGCCAAATAAGACACAAAACACTGCTCTCTCATGAGATTGTCTCGGGCCCGCTGTGCAGTTGACGTCCTGCGCCAAAAAGAAACAAAACACTGCTCTTTCATGAGATTATACCGGGTCCGCTGTGCAGTTGACGTCCTGCGCCAAAAAGAAACAAAACACTGCTCTTTCATGAGATTATACCGGGTCCGCTGTGCAGTTGACGTCCTGCGCCAAAAAGAAACAAAACACTGCTCTTTCATGAGATTATATCGGGTCCGCTATGCAGTTGACGTGCTGCGCCAAATAAGACACAAAACACTGCTCTCTCATGAGATTGTCTCGGGCCCGCTGTGCAGTTGACGTCCTGCGCCAAAAAGAAACAAAACACTGCTCTTTCATGAGATTATACCGGGTCCGCTGTGCAGTTGACGTCCTGCGCCAAAAAGAAACAAAACACTGCTCTTTCATGAGATTGTCTCGGGCCCGCTGTGCAGTTGACGTCCTGCGCCAAATAAGAAACAAAACACTGCTCTTTTACATGATTGTGTATCAATACGTAAGATATTGCTAACCAACAAGCCGTAACCATTCGTATTGATGCGTAGAGTGCAAATGACTATACCGCCATTTGTCCCCTGTAATAATTCAAGTCACGGGGCAAATGTGGAATCGAATACGAAGTTGAAATACTTCGTTTACGATACGTCGTTGTCTTCATAATAAGAGACGTTGCGTATAAACAGTGCAATGAGAATACAACACCTGCACTGATGGTGGGCGACACGTTGTATTTTGTCATAGAACTTCTATTTCACTTTATTTGAGCCAAATGTTTTGTGCGAATGACCCCCCCCCTGCCCCCTTCCCAATCTTCTGAGTGCGCTACTGGAATCGCGTCACGCGCCTCGAAGTGCCTCGTGCAGGCTATTTGTAGCTATGCAACATCAGAACAGCCTAGGAGCTAAAGTAGAATTACTGAAGGTCTTGTGCCATCTTCATTGTTTAATTGGAGCACCTTCAGCCATACCACGCACGATTGCTTGCGCTGTACACGGGAATTGTTAGATCAAATTTAACCGTAACAGTTTTGCGTATGCGCAGTCAACGTGCAGTACCATACATCATGATGTATACCTAGCAACGATTTGATCTATCTTGCTTGCTAATGATCGTTGAGTTACTAGTTTTTCTAATAAGATTTCATGACAAACTATGCATTTGAATTGAGGTCCCCCGACTCACCAGGATTTTGAATTCATTTCACGAGGATTGTATTTGACAAGTGCATGCTTAGTTGGGCACCAATATATTTTAGCACTGAATGATTTTTATTGAATACACATGATAAAAAAATAGCATTTTTGCCACAAAACATATGCAACTGAGCCTTTTTGGTGCTACACCACGGAGAAAAGTGTTCGCCATTTCTCTACCCTTAGGCCTCATGTTTTGGTGCTACACCATGGAGAAAAGTGTTCGCCATTTCTCTACCCTTAGGCCTCATGTTTTGGTGCTACACCACGGAGAAAAGTGTTCGCCATTTCTCTACCCTTAGGCCTCATGTTTTGGTGCTACACCATGGAGAAAAGTGT
>SDVV010010451.1:0-16252 GCA_016164225.1 Gammarus roeselii
ATGCACTCGCCACGTTGAGGTCGCACGCACTCGCCACGCTGAGGTCGCATGCACTCGCCACGCTGAGGTCGCATGCACTCGCCACGCTGAGGTCGCACGCACTCGCCACGCTGAGGTCGCATGCACTCGCCACGCTGAGGTCGCACGCACTCGCCACGCTGAGGTCGCACGCACTCGCCACGCTGAGGTCACACACACTCGTCACGCTGAGGTCAAACCTTAACTCAAAAATATCGAATGAATATTGGGACCAGACCGCAGATCCAAACAAACTGTGATAACCACATATAATGCACTCATCGACAATGTCAAACATATTTAGAGACAGAATGCTAGCAGTAGCAAACATGAAGCAGATATAGTGCGGTAAACAATTAGGCTTCAAGTTGAGCAACTTTTCAGGTACGAGGTTTTGGACTTACATCAAAAGTTCAAGTTACAACACGATCGCTAAAAATAAACAACATATAAGGATATCGAACAAAAAAAAATGGTTACAAAACTTAGCTGTAACATTTGAAGTATTTCAGTTTAGTAGACAACATAAAAACACAGATGCGGAACTATATCAGAAACTGAATAAAGATATCATTGGAATGCTCTCAATCTTTTCTCATTCTCCCATAGCTGAAACTTTATTTTCGGAGAGTCTGTTGGTCAACACCTCGTGTCATTGCTTTCTATTGTAAACTTTGGAATCCATCTTAACAAGATCCTTTGAAACTTCGCAACTTCGAAGATGGCTCTTTCCATCCACAATCAACAAAGCTAGCCTCCACTGGCTCCAGCTTCACGTCTGTGGAATATTCAAACAAAGTTTTATTGTTTAAACATAACATGGGCTATAAATGCGTCAGGTAAATGTTTATTTGACATTCGGGGGCTTGACGCTACCTGCGGGCAAAAATCAAAGATGAAAGTTTACATTATATATGCAACGCAATGAATTATTACAGATACAGACACTAGGTCAAATACCAAAGGAATGGGACGGCCGGCTGAAAGGCGCAACTCACTCTCGCATACACTCACACTCAAGCAAACTTAGCCCTGTTGCGCTCTAGAGTCCGGCCGTGGGACGGCGCAACACATACTGTGGGTAAGGAGTGCGGTACGAGGTCAGTGTCCATCCCTGCACTCCCACCCACGACCATCCCAACAAGACACCAAGGGCGAGAAAGCACATCAGGGTAGCGTCAGAACTCATCCATGCCTAATAACTCTCCACTCACGCCAATCCGTTGTACGCTTTCTCGCTACCTCCATACGTATGTCTCTCTTTCCTAACGCCTGCTTAACACCGTCCATCCACCCAAACTTTTGGCTCTACCTCTAGGTCTACGTCCACTCACCTCTACTTGCATCACCCTTTTCAACATTCTCCCACCGTCCATCATCACCGCGTCCCTGCACCATCTCAGAAAACTTGTATCTACTCTGTCCTCTAACTGATCAATGCATCTATTCATGGAAGGGTGAGCAGTATCTTTGCACTTCGACTCAAATGCGACGCACGTCAAATCCTAGACAGGCAGTTTTGAATTCAGTTATAGCCCTAAACCCTCATACTTCAGGTCCGGTTGATCTGTTGAATTCAGTTGTCATTCGAATTATGTCAAAAATCATATTAGTACAAGCTTCCCGGCAGGTTAAAGAACATGGGTGGAAACACGGTTATCGAATTATTGTTGAGGATTTTTAACGAGTATTTTGCGTCAGGTGTGTTTGCAAGTATTTACAAGTGTTTACAAGTGTAGGAAGACAACAACACGCCTATTGGCCCAAACTGGGTTGCCTTTTGATGGCAAGAGATTAAGTTCGGAAGTAAAACGTCTAAGAGGACTCTTGGCCCAAACTAAGTTGTCATTTGATAGCTAGAGGATTAGCTCTGAAGTAGAACGTCTAAGAGAGCTTCGTCTGCCATTTCTATTCTCTGTAACAACAGAAAAGGGAACAGTTTAGAGATTTATCGGCGATTTTTGTAGAGCTTATCGAGCCGCGACTTGAACGTTTTGATTGTATTGCTGTTTACAACCTCCTCTGGAAGTTTGTTCCATTCTTCGAAAACTCAATGCGTGAAGAAATTGCGCGTAATGTCGTGTGAAAAAACGTTTCTCAACGATTTTGTATTCATTGTTCCTGCCCATCCCGTTTGTGTCTAGAGTGAAAAGGCTCACTCGGTCGACGTTTTCCTTACCCTTCATAATCTTCACACTTCGATCATGTCGCCTCTGATTCGAAGTTTTTCTTGCGAATAAAAATTAAGTTCAAGCAGCCTGTCTTCGTACGATGTATTCCTCAGCGAGGGGATGAGTTTGGTGGCTCTACGTTGAACCTTCTCTAGTTTAATAACGTCTAGTTCAAGAAATGGAGACCAGAATTGAACGGCATGCTCGAAATACTGTCTAACAAATGCATTAAATAACTTATACATACAGTGTTGGTTTTTGTACGAGATAGTGCGGGATATCATACCATTTTGTTGCCTTTCTTGGCAGCACCGTTACACTGCTTGCTGCTTTTCAGGTCGTTACTTATGATGAAACCTAAATTGCCCTCTTTTGTGACGGGAAGAGTTTCTTTCCGGACATTGAATATTCGTGTTTGAGGTTATGAGGACCTATGCGCATAACTTTACATTTTTCTCCATTAAATTTCATGTGCCACTTTTCTGACCAATCAACAATTTTGTTCAAATCTAGTTGGATCTGCTGACACTTTAGTTCAGTCTGCACTTTTCCTCCGATCTTAGTATTGTCTGCAAACTAGCTAATGTTGGAGTACGATGCTACCGAGATCGGTGATGAATATTTTTAAAAGAACTGGCCGTAACACGGTTCCTTGAGGCACGCCGCTTGTGACATAACCCCAGGGGGAGGAAGCTCCTGTAAGTACAACTCGCTGCCGTCGTGTCCGTGAGCCAGCATTTTATCTAGTTGTTAAGCTCGCCTCAAATACCGATGCTGTGCAATTTACTAATTAGGCGCTTGGGGGGACTTTATCAGAGGCCTTTTGAAAGTCAAAGAAATGTATATCGATACGAGATTTTGTGTCGTGGATTTTAATTGTATATCTGAAAAAGAGTAGCCGGTTCGTATGACAGGAACAGTTGTATCTAAAGGCTAGCTGGGAGTCGCAAAATCATTTTGTTTGATTCAAGGAATTCTGTAATTTTATCCGTTATCAAACTTTCCATCAACTTGCCAATGACTGAGGTGAGACTGATTAGTTGGTAGTTACCGGGAGACTTTTTGTCCCCTACTTTAAAAATTGGTGTAACATTGTTTATTTTTCCATTTGCAGGGGCAGGTGCCATTTATGAGACATTGGGTGAGAATGTATGATAAATAATTGGCGATTTCTTCTCTCGTCTCTTTTAGAATTCTGATATGAATTTAGTCTGGACCTGGAGATTTGGTGACTTCCAATTTATCTATATAATTATTAACTTCGGCGGGGGAAAAGTTCACTGTGTTGAGGGCTTCAATTCGTTTCACCGCTATGATATCCTCAGGATTATGAATATTCTGATTCTCTAACGTAAATACAGAACAAAAGTATTCATTTAGTAGAACACTCATTTTTGTGTACCCCGTTTCTAGCTCACCAACACCTTTCTCGAGAGGACCTATTACAGATCTGTATTTTTTTTGCTCGAAATATAACTAAAAAATTGTTTCGGATTGGTTTTGACATTTGCGGCAATTTTATCTTCATAATCTTTCATCTTCCGTTTCAGGATCCGCTTTAGATCTCATTTGCTAAAGTTGTTTTCATTTTTTGCTACGTCGTCATGTGGATGCCTCTTTTTTATCGAGTGTTATGCTTTTTTTCGTGATAGACTGCTGTCCACCTGTTCATGCGCGGGATATGCTCGTGTTCAATATTTTTAAGTGCAGTCAGAAAATTGTTAAGCGATTGATTGACATCTTGTCCGAGGGTTATATTTTTTGACGCTATTAGCTCTCTTAAGCTATCAAATTTAGCTAATCTGAAGTTACGGGCTTTTTCGCAGTTTGCTGACGTTTTCAACTCAAGCTCTATCAAAAAACGGGTACAGTTGTGGTCACTAGTTCCGAGTGGTTTGCCTACTTCGACGTTCGTGACATGAGGGTCGCTTGCACTAAATAGGAGATCAAGACTCTAGCTACCTCTTGTAGGTGTCTTCACAATTTGGGTCATGAACTTATCGTCTGCGAAGTCAAGCAGACGTTGGCCGGTGGCAGTGCGTTCGTCTGTTTCCCAATCAATGTCGGGGATATTGAAGTCGCCAAAATCAATATTTGTTGTGTTGTGACAACATCGATGAGGGTGTTGTAAAGATCGATTTCAGCTGCAACCTTGCTTCTAAATGGGCTATATACGAGAGTGATTTGACATTTTATATGTTTACCTACTACTTGGATTGATACTATGTTGTGCTTGTTGTTTGGAATGGTGACTTCTAATATTTGCATAGTGTTTTACACGAGAAACAGCACTCCTCCGCCCTTTCGGCCTTGTCTATCATTGTGGAATAGTGAGTAACCGGGAAGAGTAAATTTGCCTAAATAATGCTTGGTGTTCATTTTTATCCACGATTCCGTGATTGCTATTATGTCGATACTTTCATTCATTGCAACAATACCTTATTCGTAGATTTTTTTTCACGGAGACTTCTAGCGTTCACGTAGTAACATTTTAGAGTACTGTTAATCACATTGACTTGATTTGGTTGACTTCTTTCTTGTGTTGGAGCCAGGAATAGCAGTTTTGCTAAGACCTCAGTGGTGTTTTGATGGGCAATTGTATTTGTTGTGTATCTCGTGTTGAAATGGGCGGAGGCCGCTGGGTCGTTTCGTCGGGTTCTTCTGGCGGAGTTGCTGGTATGATATCATTTTCGTTTTTTGACTTATCTTCGTTGACAAGACCAGCATCGATGTTTTTAAGGATGTATTCGATGGTATCAAGTCCATACGTGTTAATGCGAGCCATGTAGGTGATTCTATTAGAGGTATAGTACTTTAGGTCGATCATCGTATCCCAATGATCAGAGAAAGAGATTTTCTGGATTTTGCAGAAAGTTGCTAGGAGGTTGTTAAGTAAAATCATCTTGCTTATCTTGTATCTACTTTGATTCGGATGGAGCAGGATGCCAGTGACATGGATGTTCGCGTGTGAAGTTTCGATGTTGTTTAGCATGGTTTTATACCTTTTCCATCTCGATTGCGTCTGCGACATGACTTTAGCTCCTACTCGTATTATCTTTCGCTTAGATGAATGTATACTTTTCTTTGCGATTATGCCATCGACATCGTCGATTTTCAAATCAACTTTGCAGAGTATTTTTAGTTGAACTCTCCCTTTTCGCTGATTTGATTTGATAGAGGTGGCATCATAATCACCAATCACAATAATTTCCTCTGTATTCTGAGAGTCAATTTCATCGTGCAATACATCGAATCGGTTACGTGTATTGGGTCGAAAGTGGTGAGATTGTGGTCCAACGCGTGTGTCATTGTCACAGTTTGGCTGCCTTCTACTAACTACAGTTGTGTACAGTGCCTCGCTATCTTTGACTGAGTATTCGATCGATTTAATACGGTCGTTTGTCTCAGCGTCTAGAGATGAAAGCTTCTCGGCGAATTCGGAGTCAAGGTGCACTTGGAGTTCTTTCACTTGATTTTGTGTGGCCTCGGCAGTTTCTTTGACTGCTGATAATTCGCTGCTTATCAGATCTTTCAATTCGTGGAATCGTTCCAGCACGTTTCCTAATTTTATTTAAACAGCTAGCAATCGAGTATCCGTGTTGACTTTCTCTGTTATGAATATGTCATTGGATGAGACTGTCTCTGTTTTGGATAAGCAATCGGAGGCGTGACTGATTTGTGCTTTCAGTTGTTTGGTTTCCTCTGCCACTTGATAAAATTTACAGCGCAATATCTCGCATTCCCAATTTGAGGGACTGCTGCGCAAAGTCCTGGCAAAGCCAGAAGAACTATTACAGTCCATCAGTTCGGGGCGTACGAGATGTGACAGACGCCACATTCTAGCTAAGCCTGAACCATCTTGGACTGTTATAGAATTTACCGGTGGTAAATGGACCGTTAGCCTGATTTCTATTTCTGTTATTTCTTGTCGACAGCAGATATGAATGTAATACTTTAATTAGATGCGGGATGTGACAATTATATCGACGATTCGGAAACAAAATTAAAACAAAAATAATACAAATGCGAGTCGGATGCGCGGATCGTCGGATGCGCGTTAGCAAAAGGTTACTTCCTATTGCGGGATTTGGGTTGAATGCAAAGCTAAAATAATTCGTAGCTGCTCTCATCAGTTTCTCAGTAAAGGAATGATATCATGATTCTAGGCACCAATCTTGTACCAGACATGACAGGCATAGTATCAGAAGATGACGATTTTTTTATTACATTCCAGTAAATGGGGTGATATGAAATCATAGCACGATTCTAAGCTGCAAGATGTAAAGTGGTGCAATACAATGATACTACCTCTTACAAGACACTTGTGGTTTTGTTGCAGAGAACCGGCCACATTTGACAATGTTGAAAATCGTAATACCAGTGACATCTTAGAATACGGTTAAGATATAGGAAAAACAAATTAGAGCGGTCTTCTAACATGGTGGCATCCTAACAGATTTGCCATAAAAGTGCGTCAATACGTTTTCAAATTATGATCATGTAAGTGTGTGGGCCGATTGAGTGGCGCATTGCTTACATTTATCCTGACTGTAAAGGGAAAAGAGGTTACAATAGAATGCAGAGAGTATGGATTGTGTGATCAGTGACGGTCTGTGTGGCTGTAGGAGTGCTTCAGGGTGTGCAGGTCAGATTTTTGCCTTTGCTGGTAAGCTGGTCTATGAGAAGATCCTTGCGGATGGAAAGAATTTGTTCGGGACTTCAGGAACTTTAAAAAGGCGAAGTAGGGAGTCAACCTATAATCATAGTAGATCTTGTGTTTGTAGAGAGTCTGTGCACATTTTTTATGAGCGTTTCATAGTTTCTATGTTAGCAGCTGTGCATGTGTCTGAGTAGAGAACTGAGAGAGTTATTGGATCCCAGTAAAATAAGACTGAGGCAAGGATGACTAACGTCTCTTTGGCTGGTCAATCTTCAAATAATTGGAACCATTAGGGAGAGGAATGCTGTTAAGACCTAGGCCCAAACGATATACATACGTTCACCAATTTTTTCGAACTCCATGTTTCGTCTTAACAATGAGTTGTCGCGTTGCAATTCCGCAAACTTGTAGTTGGAATCACCGGTGGATAGCTTTGTGGATACTAGAAGGGGATAGCTATTTTAAAAGTGGAGAATTTTCATATGATCATATCAAAAGTGTTCCCAAGTGAACAAAGAAAACAATGTTACGATGTGATGACCAGCTCACTATCAAAAAAAAAATCTGCGATTGAAAAAAAAAAAAGAGAATGTTCAAATAAAACATTTTTTTCAGTTTCTCATTTACTTTCGTAAGCGTGGTTCTATCATGCCCTATAAACTTATGTACTGCATAAGTTACACTTAGTTGTATGTCTCCATCGTAATTTGGTTGGATCGATTTACTATGCAGTAGTGGTGAGAAATGCAATCGAACTGTTATATGTTTATTGAACATATCATTGTTAATTTGAATGGTCAAATCAAAATTATAAATATTAAGAGCTATTTGTTAGTTCCATGAATAAAGCCAATATCAGCTTCTTTGCGTAATCTAACGCAACTTGAACACTAAATTAATTATTTACTGCGTCCTTACGGGACGCATTACACAATTCCCAGAATCAAACAAATTGATTGGCGACTTCCAGCACGCTAACTGATGCTGATTTACTGAAACTTCTTCATTCACCAGTCAAGCCTTATACACCAATAATTGAGACGGGAAATCGAAATAGTCACCTTCGACCCATATAACATATTGCTACCTACATAAGACAATTGCCCGGGCAATGGTGCTTATCGTCTACACCGTGGGGACGGTCGATTTCGGTGATTATATTCGTTATGCTTCCAAATTGAAGTGGACTCATTGAATAACCAGTAAACACCTGAGCCTTTTTCGGGGCGAAGCTATCTCTTACGTTGCCGACACACAACTCCGCCAGCAGTGTCCGACGAAAAACGACCCAGCGACCTTCGCCCGTTTCAACACGAGATACACAACAAATACAAGTGCCCATCAAAACACCACCACAGGTCCTAGCAAAAAAGTTCCTGTCATCAATCCAGTCCGAGTTAGAGGGAGTAGTCGCAGCTCCGCTAGTACAACCCGTGCAAACGAAAACTAAAGCCTTGGCTCCGACACAAGACCTCAGAGTAGAAACAAAATAAGTCGAGCAAATCAAGTCAATGCGACTAACGGTACTCTCAAATGTTACTACGTGAGAACTATGTATTCTTGCATTGAATGAAAGTATCGACATAATAGCAATCACAGAATAGTGGATGAAATTGAGCACCAGGCATTAATAAGGCGAATTTTATCTTCCCGGTTACTCATTATTTCACATAGATAGACAAGGTCGAGAGGGCGGAGGAGTGATGTTTCTCGTGAAAAACACTCTGCAAGTATTAGATGTCACCATCCCAAACAACAGGCACGACAGAGTATCAATCCAAGTAGTCAAAAAACATATCAAATGTCAAATCACTCTCGTCTATCGCCCTCCTAAAAACAAGGTTGTACATGATATCGATCTTTACAGCACCCTTGTCAATGTTGTCACAACAAAACACAGTATTGTGCTTGGCGATTTCAATATCCCCGATATTGATTGGGAATCAGACAAATGTACTGCCACCGGCCAACGTCTGATTGATTTTGCTGACAATAAGCTCATGACTCAAATGGTGAAGACACCTACAAGAGGTAGCAACATTCTTGATCTCCTTTTTAGTGCAAGCGACTCTCATGTTACGAACGTCGAAGTAGGCGAACCACTCGGAACTAGTGACCACAACTGTATCCGTTTTTTGATAGAACTCGAGTTGAAAACCTCAGCAAACTTCAGATTAGCTAATTTTGATGGCTTAATAGAGTCAATGGTGTCAGCAAATATAACCCTCGGACAAGATGTCAATTAATCGCTTGACTATCTCTTGACTGCACTTAAAAATAGCGAACATGACCATATTCAACTCAAAACAGGCCATTTGCAGCCTATCGGCCCGAATACTGGAAAGGAGAATTGCAGCGCCTTCATTCACGAGAGAAAGCAAAGCATTCGATAAAAATGACATCAACGCGACGAGGTAGCAAAAAATGAATACAAAATTAGCAGTCGAGATCTAAAGAGGGTCCTGAAACGTAAGCAGAATGATATATTTCGAGCAAAAATAAATCAAAATCTGTTGTAGGTCCTCTCGAGAACGATGTTGGTGAGCTCGAAACGGACGGCACCATGATGAGTGTTCTACTTAATGAATACTTTTGCTCTGTATTTACGGTAGAGAATCAGGATATTGATGCCCTCACCACAGTGATCTTTTCCCTCGCCGAAGTTATTAACTATATAGATAAATTTAAAGTCAACAAATCTCCAGGACCAGACGAAATTCATCCTAGAATTCTAAAAGTGACTAGAAACGAAATTGCCAAACATATATCAAATATTTTCACCCAATCTCTCACAAACGGCACCTGCCCTTCTAAATGGAAAGAGGCCAATAATACTCTAATTTTTAAAACAGGGGACAATAAGTGTCCCGGCAACTACCGACCAATTAGTCTCACCTCAGTCATTGGCAAGTTGATAGAAATTTGATAACGGATAAAATTACAGATTTCTTAGAATAAAACAAATTGATTGGCGACTCCCAGCATGGCTTTAGACACAACCGTTTCTGTCTTACAAATCTGTTACTCTTTTTAAGGAATAAAATCGAGATCCACGACACAAAATGTCCAATCGATATCATTTACCTTGACTTTCATAAGGCCTTTGATAAAAAAAACCAAGCGCCTAATTAGTAAATTGCACAGCATCGGTATTCGAAGCGAGCTTAACAACTGGATAAAATGCTGGCTTACGGACAGACGGCAGCGAGTTGTACTTAACGGAGCTTCCTCCCCTGGGTTGATGTTACAAGCGGCGTGCATCGATGATCCGTATTAGGGCCAGCTCTCTTTATAATATTCATTAACGATCTCGATAGCAACGTACTCTCAAACATTAGCAAGTTTACAGACGAAACTAAGATCGGAGGAAAATTGCAAACTGAACTAGTGTGTCAGCAGATCCATCTAGACTTGAACAAAATTGTTGATTGGTCAGAAAATAGGCAAATGAAATTTAATGTAGACAAATGCAAAGTTATGCACATAGGTCCTCATAACCCCAAACTCGAATATTCAATGTATTTAAAGAAACTCATTCCCGTCACCGAAGAGAGAGATGTAGGTGTCATAATTGGTAACGACTTAAAAAGCAGCAAGCAATGTAACGATGCTGCCAAGAAGGGCAACAAAATGCTAGGTATGATATCCAGCACTATCTCGTACAAAAAACCAACACAGTATTCTCAAGTTATTTAATGGATTTGTTAGACCGCATCTCGAGTATGCCGTTCAATTCTGGTCTCCACTCCTTACAAAAGACGTTATTAGACTTGAGAAGGCTCAACGTAGAGCTAGCAAACTCATCCCCTCGCTGCGGAATAAATCGTACGAAGACAGGCTTCGTGAACTCATTCATTATTCGCTGGAGAAACGTCGAGTCAGAGGTGACATGATAGAAGTGTGGAAGAATATGAAGGGTAAATAAAAGGTCGACCGAGCGAGCCTTTTCACTTTAGATACAAACAGAGTGACTAGGAACAATGGATACAAAATCGTTGGGAAACGTTCCTCACTCAACATCACGAGCAATTTCTTCACATATAGAGTTGTCGAAGAATGGAACAAACTTCCAGCGGAGGTTGTAAACAGCAATACAATCGAAACGTTAAAGTCGCGGCTCGATAAGTTCTACCTGAATCGACGATAAATAGCTAAACCGTTCCATTTCCTGTTGTTGTAAATAAAAACAGAAATAGCACACGAAGCTCTCTTAGACGTTCTACTTCAGAATTCATCCTCTTGCTATCAAAAGGCAACCTAGTTTAGGCCAATAGGCCTCTTTGACGTTCTACTCCAGAACTAACCCTCTGGCTATCAAAAGGCAACCTAGTTTGGGAACATAGGCCTGTTGTTATCTTCCTATACATGTAAACACTTGTAGACACTAAATCTGAATGGGTAGCAGGGCAGAATCCGGTTATGTGACATTTTAATATTAGAAGGCCTAAAGCATAGGTGATTAGGGGACACGGTATTACGTTAATCAACGACACATTATTCGATTTTTGTCCATTCCAGGTCTCCACTATTCATAGGTAGCAAATGTTAAAACTTGTAATCGTAATTGGTATACTCTTCGTCATGAAATAACACGTCTAAAAGCAAAACGTCTTACTCAGGTTCTATCCCTTCCTGAAGACTTTCCGCTAGGCCCAACCACCCAGAAAACTGATATCGATCGCCTGAAGTCAAAAGTTAGTCCAGCCTTTGAAGGAAACTTGTGCTGGGCAAACATCTATTTCCAGAGGGCGGTCCATTTGCAGACATCAATAAGGACGGAAGAGTCTCCACTGTGGAAGCAAGTATTTTCTCGGCTGGGCTGACTTGGACATTTTTCGATCTGGTAATCTTATTCCAGGAAACTTTCAAGTCTGCAATGTAAATTAGGCGAAGATTTCCATTCGAATCCCCTACATCTACATCCAGAGCGTTTATGTTGATTACTTGTTTTTCCAGTATTTACATATTTGTTTTTGAAGCTCTGTCAAGTTGTTATCCTGGCATACAGCGCCATAGGATTTATTCGAATAAATAATACCTGGTTCTTTCTTATTGAATATTTGTGAATTTTATCCCTGTTTACAATGTAAATGCAGTTACAACTGTTAGACACAATTCGTAACATGACACTGAAACAAGCATTTAGGGCAGCGGTTCGCTGCTGGTGCGCCGCAGCCGTTACTTGCGGCTGGTGCCTCGCATCGTGACTTGCGGCTAGTCCCTCTCGCCCGTAACTCGCGGCTAGCGCGCTGATGCCATGACTCGAGGCTGGTGTGCCTCGGCCGTGACTAGCGGCTAGCGCGCTGATGCCGTGACTCGAGGCTGGTGTGCCTCGGCCGTGACAAGCAGCTGGTGCGCGGTAAACAGAGGTATTTATTTGGCCGAAACAACTGATCGGCCGCATGCCCCTGGATTGTTGATTATGTTATCCAATTACACAACATATTCGGGTGTGCCGCATCATTTAATTAACCTAATTAGTGCGCTACTAATTGAACTAGGTCGGGAACCACCGATCTACTGAAAGGGCATAACAAAACCTGCTTATTCTAACGTTGATTTTTTTTTAGATCTTCTATGAGTATTCAAGACTTTTGCAAGAGCATAAGTGCTTCGATGAGATAACTATATATGGCGTCAGCAATTACTCCTGTTACAAATACCAAAGGAAATAACCTACGGTGAAGATTGTATTGACTGATATTTATTTGAAAAAAAGGTGACAGTTTCGTAGGGTGACGGCCTACATCGTCAGACCAATAAATCTTAAATGGTCTGACGATGTAGGGCGTGCTCCTCGAAACTGTCACCATTTTTCATTGCTCACTCTGGGTCATTGCTCACTTATTGCTCACTCTGGGTCTTCCTCCAACTCATATTATTTTGAGCTGTTGCCGCGAAAACCATAAAATTGCATGCTATCGCAATAAGTCCATATTGCTGATCGACGGCCGAATGTTCAGAATATCGGTGGGTATATGATGACGTAAATAGAAGGACTACATGTCATTCTAAGACGATTATCTCTACGAAAGCCTCAACACAATATTTTGAGAGTTTCGCAACATTAGATGCATTACATATTTGATTCGGTAATGTGCGTTTTTTTACGAATAATCGGCAAAGGCAAACGGGAGATGGAATCATGAACGCAGTCTGAGATTTGGATGTAGGGAAAGAAAAATCCGAAACTCTGCCTAGAAATCGTCAGAATTTACCGCGTCATTACTGACTTTTCTGCACGTTTGTTCTTTTACGATCTGTGCTCCCCTGACACTAACCGCTGTTTATGACCTGCATTAAGAAAGATTTCGTTGCAAAGTGTTGCCCTCGATCTATTCTCCTTTGTGGCCAAGGGTCGTCAAGGGAGCGCATTCCCGAATGATGCTGTGGAACCGAGCATGTCATGTGGAGAGTTAGGAGACGGAGAGTCAAGTGTGGCAGAGGAGGCAATGGAGTTGTCCGTGGAACAACACAATCTGCACATTATATTACTGGACCAAAACAGAATGCTCGTCCATTCTTTGCGTTACAGAGCAATCGTTACAATCTTCGCAAAATGGGCCTTTTCACTCTGGAAGATGAGAAACAAATTCAACCTCGGAATATAAAATCTTACGACGACATTTGTTTTTGATATTGCAAATACACATTTTAAAATGGGAGAAAAAGCCCTGCAGGAGGGCAAGCACTAAATAACTTTACCTACATATCATATGCAATGATTGTAAATATAAGTAGGTTATATAAAAATAGGCAAAATTTAGTAGAATAATTGATCGACATAAATGAGACAGAGGAGTCGTTAGTTTGCTGCGTAGTTAATTCATGCCCAACACTGCCGTCGATAATTTTCAATTGCTATTCCAGTTAATATGGATTCATTGGTTCTCATTTTCAAAGGCCAGAGTGACAGGAGTGACGTCGCTTGAAGGTCCTCTGGCCACCAGGGTAGAGATGATTATTAGACGTTGCTCCGTCTCCTAGTTTGCGTTTTCAAGTACACAAATTATACCGTAAGACAATGCACGTGATCGTCTCGCAATTACTTCACAGGGAAGGAAAATGTAACGCAAAAATCTCATTACACTTTTACGGCAGGAAACCATAAACAAAAACAATCAGAAAAGAAGGTTTCATATTAGGCCTGTTCACTGGAATATGCCTGTTCAAGCCTGTTCACGATTTTTCGTTTGCACCCAAGCCTCATTCGCGAACAAGCTAGTTCACTGAGTAACTATTTATTTTTAATTCATCGAAAATTTTCTTCTCCATGCATTTATAAAACACTTCCTCTGGGAGGAGAAGGTGTACGTTTAATGACTGCTGAGAACATCTCAATTGATTCCTGATACAAAAGAAGGTAAGAAGACACTTGAGAAGACAATCGAGATGGATTTATTACCATAAGTAAGT
Source organism: Gammarus roeselii (assembly GCA_016164225.1). Taxonomy (NCBI): domain Eukaryota; kingdom Metazoa; phylum Arthropoda; class Malacostraca; order Amphipoda; family Gammaridae; genus Gammarus; species Gammarus roeselii. Next base: position 14,266 of record SDVV010010451.1, read on the forward strand.
GATGGATTAAACACAATTCCACAAACCTCGAATCTAATCGACTTTATCAATAATGCCACACATCGTGTGATTTTTTGTGTGTCAATCAGAATGTGGTAAATTATCTACGAATAATATCAATAAAATTTTGAACATTTTTATTCAATTTAGTTCTTTCGTGGTGAAAGGTGTTGCTACAGTATATGTTAGTAGTTAATTTTCTACAATAAATTAAAGCTCCCAACTCAGGACCTAGAAAAGGCCAATTTAACTTTAAATATTGTAGTGTTTGTAAATAATCTTGTCTATTTACGATATTTGATCATGCTCTTTAAAAATAATGACACATTCTTGTAAATATTTTACATATTGGGTATACATATTTTATGATCCGTGTTACCTTGCAGCAAAATCCCCAATTTGATTGAATTTATAGGGTGAGTGTGAGTTTGGTGCGGCAAATGGTGAATAGGTGGAAGTGGAAAGAGGTTGGGCACGAGACGTTGTGTGTTGTTCCTGAGTGATTGAATTGGAAGGAAGTATCCTCGAGATCGATATGGGTGATCTCTAAGTAACGTGCAGAAAGATGGGCCATTGTGAGTGCTGGCAGAGCAGGAAGAAGATGGAGTGAGGAGATGAAGCTGCAATTTTAGATGAGCCTGAGTGATAATATTGAGTATTCTGGCGTACAATACAAACAAAATGGTGGTACTGGAGGACCCAAAAAGGATGGTTCGAGACTTTGCGGTAGGGAATGGGATTGGGACGTACATGATTCCAGATAGAAAAACAGTAGAGGGGATGTGATAGGTTTGTCCATGAAGCGGGACCTGGTGATGTTAAACAGTTTGTCCCAGAAACGAAAAGCCTACGAGAAAACATGGGTAAAGATGGCTCGTAAAGCTGCTTATGTATTATGTGTTGATTGTGAGTTTATTGGTGGGAGCCTGATGGATGAACGGTTGTTGAGAGGGGAGGGGAGGAGAAAGTCTGCTCATCTGCTGATGGTAGGAACATTCATAGTGGGGAAGGAATGGAAACACGAACAACAGAGCGTGAGGAGGAAGAGAGGCGATGAAGGTGACTGAGCTGAGTGTGGTGAGTCGAGCTGAGGTTTTCCATAAAGTGGTGATGGATGATTATGACGTTGTGAGTAAGCAAGGCCGCGGAAAATTTGGAGAAGAATGGGAGACCTTCAGAAATGTAGTGGTATATTCCATGTGGACGGGTGTTAGAGGAAAGGTGGTGAATTATGAAAAAAAAGGGACAGCGATGAGCTCTTGGCGAGTTGCTGGAGGTGAAGACACTAGTGGCCAATGACAACTATAGCAGGGAGAAAAAAGCGGTGAAGAATGTGGTGAGGAGAGCAAACAGAGGCGCTGATGCTAGGTGGGGTAGGCGATTGAGAGGGAACTTTGAGGTGAACAAGAAAATGTTCTGCAAAGAGGTGAGCGGAGATGGAGGTGGATGGGGCAAGAAGATGTAAACGATTATTTCTTGTTGGTGAGTGGTGATGTACGAAAAGAGGATATTAGACGTTTGGGAAGTTGTTTAATTTTATTGACGTCAGAGAGGCCACCAATATGGCTTTAGATACTGATGCACGAATGCCGATCTTACCAGCAAGAATACTTGCGGTCCTGCGTAATTAGATGGTGCACTAAGCAGTCGTGGTGATGAAAGCAGGGTAAGAAGCGGCTTGGACGGCGTTGCACTTGATGACTTAACAGGGGTGAGTGTGTTGGAAGTTGTGCCAATGAGCGGTTCAATCATTGCACTCTTCCACTGTAAAGAAAATGAATCTATATGAATCTGTTCAATAAAATTATGAAGTAAGGTAAGAAGTAATAGCTTGCTTTGTGTTTTGAGTACTTTATTTAGAGTGATATTCAAATTGATAAGAGACCTTTCGGATGGTGCTATTATTGTGATCATATTTACGCTGGTAAGAGTTTAAGGGCCAACCTAATCCTTACGGACGATGTGAGTAGATGTAATGTAAATACAT
>SDVV010010452.1:0-16252 GCA_016164225.1 Gammarus roeselii
GTATGCATACTGACAGTCATTGATCAGGTTTGCCTCTTCTAGGTAGTCAAGGAGTTGACGTGCAATGATCTTTTCCAAAATTTTCGAAGTTACTGGCAGGAGGCTTATGGGTCTGTAATTTGAAGGGTCGTTTACCTCCCCCTTTTTATGGATAGCTTTGATTAGTGCTTGTTTCCAATTTTGAGGGAAGGTATTTGTTGCAATGGATGTGTTGATGAGCAGCTGAAGATAAGGCAGAATGATTTCTAACCCGTCCTTGAGGTACTGTAATGCTATACCGTCGTTCCCACAGGAATTTGTATTTTTGAGCGCATAAATAGCTGAGGTAATTTCCAATCTGCTTACCGGGCTCGGTGTCCACATTTGGTTCATCTTGGTGGATGAGTCGTTATGAGATGGAATTGCGAACCGAGTTGGCTTATGCGTCTCCGGGGTTCGTAAGTCATACGGTGTGTGTGCTACCACAAGTTCTATATTAGTGCAGAAGAATGATTCCCGAACTGTGCAGTTAAAAAACACTGTAGAGGATTATAATGTTTTCAGAATGGCTTCGTGTGACCTCGGGTTGATTTGGTGTTCTACGAGTTATGTAAGAGAGACGTATATCATATTAGTAGACCTTATATCCGTATTCAACTTCAATTTCAAATGTTGTGTGTTAACGGGAGGTGCCTTGGGTATACAATATCAAATCTCTTTGGTGCTCATTTCCTTGTAATAATACATCATTCATCTAAACGTCATCATAAAATAGGTATAATTCTATACTATGCGTTTTCTATGTAATATATAAACAAATTAAAATACGTATTCATTCCTTAAATAATTGGATATTGAATCATTCATATGACCTGCAAATTATGTGTACTTTATCGTTACATAACTCGAACGCCTGGATTTTTTTTATTCTTCAACATGCCCTAACGGTGTTGCCAACAGCGATCTATTGAGCATCGCTACCATGCAATTACTTACATATGGCAACAGTTCACTGGTGGTGTTCAGTTTTTGGTGTGAACGTCCCAATATGCATGAGAAGTAATTACAAACAGTTCGAATGCACTGAATAATTAATGATTTATTGGTGTCAGCCGATGAATGCAGCTTGAGGTGGTGACATATCGTCGCTGCCGGGCGCCTTGATTTATCTAGCCTTTGATGCGGATACGCCTACTCTACGGTGGGAAACCTGTTCATTACTGTCACTAGCGCAGGTTCGTACAAACTGGAAATATATTTTATTTTATGCGGTATAATACACTACCTAGTACGGGGATCTTTCTGAAATTTATTGGCTGTTCCTATATTTTCTATTAGTGTCAAGTAAATCTTCGATTATTTAACAGGAAACTTTGGTGAAGTGAAATAATTTTCTAATGTCATTCAAATTGTTAACGATACATAGAGTTGTATTCTCAATTAGTTTCAAATAGAGTAAAACACCTACTAACTCACTGACAAGAACCTTCAACAACTCCAACCTATGTTGGAGTATAGCTATTTTATTAATAACGTAGGGTGAACGTTCACCTATCCGCATGCATCTTCAATTCTTCACAGAATTATGAGGCAGTGTTCAACATACAAAATTGCGACGAATCATGTTTCGGTTTTGTTTGGAAAATAAATGTATGATTCCATGTTTACTTCGTATTGCGCAGAACGACATGTTAAATACAAACTCTGGGAGTGTTAAATATTTTGTCGGCTTCATCGATGTTAACCTTCCGGAATGTTCTAAGATAATATCTTGTACACCTCCTTCGGACGATCATTGAAGACAGAATTAGGACAACACAAAGAGATAAAAAAATTGTTGTATATATTTTTTGGTATTTTTTATTCCCTGCTTCCAACATGTTAACACCTCTTCCTGAGAAACGAATTCCTGACGAAACAGTGTCGTTCATTTTATTTAATGCCCGCCAGAGGAATAAATCATTATGTAAATCATGATTGGTGATCAATGAAGTCGGGTGATGAATAAATAAGTGACACGGCATGTGTTAACTGCGCGGAGAGTATATTATAGTTCTATTTTATGTTTACCAACGTTACGTCCTTTTGCAGAGTTGATTTATTCACTGATAGCGTTCTAAACCAACCATACGCTATCGTGGAGTGTTCACTTGAGGTGGATTGCTCCCGGAGCGTAACATCCCAAGCCCGATACCAGCAGAATTTCTAAGGAACTCTTCCTGGCTTATTGCACCCCGTAGGAACTTATGCAAATATTGAAGTAGTTCCTTTTCTCGTTTAGATTTCACCCGAAAATAAGTTGCCTGGTCTATGATATCACTCTGATGCTTGCGTTCGTCCTCATTCAAGTTAGTTGCTAAGTGCTTAGGTCATTGGTCAGACAAACTCTGGCTCTAGAATTTTTCATTCAGAGACACTTTTGCAAATCAAAAAAGCTGTGGTTCAAGTTCAGTTTCTATTACTTAAAAAAAATCAGGACGTGTCATGGATTACGCTGTATCATGGATTGCGCTGTACCCAAGACAAATGATACCATTGGCAGAAAATTTAAGAGTTTATTCTGTCGTGTGGTCAGTCTTCTAACATCTCTACTTGAAACATTTATCATTAAAGAAAAATCACGTATTGATCAAATAGTGAAATGGAATTGTGTGGACATAAATGCAGCAATGTCTGCTCAATTAGCGATCTAATTTATTCGAAAAATATTCACAACCTCAGAATGGTGCATGCACAAATTCGGAAGAAACATTACATATTGGGAAAAAAATTATCTCCCTTGTGAAACTGTAAAAATGGGCGTGTTTTTTCATTTTACTGACTAAGTACCAATTCATGCAATGATCAATACGGCACGCTGGCGATGCAGGCTGTCGCAATGCCTCCTTCATTCAGCATAATACACGGCAAAGCAAACTATCACCAAAGGGAATCATAATAGGAAAATAGAATCGAAATATTGTTCACAGTTACACTGATGTTCATTTGACTCATTTCGTTTTTCAATAATAGGTTTATGAATGGAATATAAAATGGGGTTAGAAAAAGAAGTTAATCTACCGTTATATAATGGAATTCAATCAATAGACTATTGTCATTGAATATATGCATTAAAAATAATAATGATATCAATCAAAGTTCGTTTTTTGTTAACGTCGATGAATGTTTCACATGATAAAAAAATCTCATAAGCAACTGTTTATTGTGAGACATATCATACGTAATTTGTTCAGAAATTCTGAACAAACCAGTCGTTCGACGAAACGAAACAAAAAATATTGAGTGGGAGCATTTAATTAATTATATGATAGCGCACAATCATTATTTCAAATATCAAATGTGCACACGAATCACACTCAGGTAAAATATAATATTTTGCACTGTCACCGACCAATACTTTTCAATGTGAACGGGCACGCGTTTTGTTCTTTAGATTAAAAAGCCACAAACGCGGTCCCCATTCATGTATTCCAATTAATTACTTAGGGGGAGAGCGGCAATACGTACATCAGACAGGCACACAGGGTCCCAAATAGATTTGTGTTATGTATGGAAAAGCAAGGCGATGACCCTGGACCTGGAATCAGATTATTTCAATGTCTGTTACAAAGTAACTGGTGAGACCACAGATACAGATACAGACACTAGGCTGAGTCCCCCAACGAGGGGGCTGGCCCACGGCAAGGCGCACCTCCGGGTCATGAGTGCGGTCCGAGGTCAGTGTCAGCAGTAGGGCCCGACACTGTGGCTGGTTTTACCCTGCCTCGTCATAGTGACCTCACCCATACGACCATCCCGATTCACAACAAGATTTAAGGGTGGGATGGCACATCGGGACAGCGTCAAAAAACATCCATTCACAATCATTCTTCTCTCACGTCTATTCAATGCACGCTCCCTAGCTACCTCTACACTCATATCTCTCCTTCTTGATGCATGCCTCACACCATCTATCCACACACCAAAATTTTGGTACACTTCTAGGCCTAGGTCCAATTCCCGTCGCATTCATCAACCTTTTCAACAATTTCCCTTCATCCATCCTCACCAGTGCCCGAACCATCTCAGAATACGCAAATCTATTCTGTCCTCTAACTTCTTCATCATCCCCGTTCTAAATCGAACACAGTCGTTATTGATCCTATCTATTAGCGTTCTAGCCATGCCCTTCAGTTATTTCATCACGAAAACAGTCAACCTTCTCTTTTCTTTAGCTTTCAACCCCCCCCACATCCCTCTATTTGCATCTATCCCCAATGTCCTACAGCTCACAAACTTTACACCAGTCCTCCAATCGCAACTTCAACTCAGCTTCCACTAGTTCAGATTTCTCCACATGGGAGCCCAGATACTCAAAACAATGAACTTCGTTCAGTAACTCTCCATTTTGGAGGACCCAAATTCTGTTTTGCCATCGACATTATTCGAGTATCTCATTCGTTCACTTATACCCAAGCTAACTTGAAGGTTCCTCCGAGTTCCACCGAACTCCGGAGATTTGACTTAACAGATTCTTCTCCGAAAACGCCGCCGATGCCGTATCATCCGCCTGCAGTAACTGGCCTAACTACTGCCACCCCCATTTACACTCGCGTTCACCTCCCTGACCAAACCCAATTTCGCAGTCTAGTTTCAAACCCAATTTCACTGTGAACCAATCACTCACCTCACTCCCCACTCTGACACATGTTTTGTTGCTGACATAAAAATTCTGAAACGCCTTCTACAACGTTTTCCTGTCGACCCTGTCATAGGCCTTTTCCGAATCCGTGAAGACCCAGAACACACCCTTTCCTTTCGAAAGGTACGTATTATAGACTTGTCTTACTGAAAAAAATCTGATCGGCACACCCTCCACCACTCATAAAGCCACACTGTTTTTATATAATTGAAACATCCGAACAGTCTCTACTCCTTTTGATTAGCATTCTCCCGTACAAATTACCAAGCACACACAGCAAACTGATACCTCCTGAGTTGCAGCATTCATTTTTTCTCCTATGCCCATATTCAGCTGACAATGCAAGCACTGCCCCACTCAATCGGCTCCACGCCCAACACAAAACACAGATTCCGCAGCCTCACCAGCCATTCGACAATTGTACCTTCACCCCTCTTCAGGCACTTGTCGAAACTCAACCCAAATCTGGGGCTTTCCCTGCCTCCATCACCTCTACCGCCTCCTGCATCTCTTCCCTAGAAATGTCCGCAACAAGTCCCTCCTACAACTGGCATCCGTGTGCCACCACTCACAGCAATCATGTTAGCCTCTGTGACATCCGTGACATTACCAAGCTCATCAAAATACTCAGGTCACCTTTTCCGAACATCACCACTTCCCAACAACTATTAGCTGTTTTAATCTTTGACCACATCCTTCTTTAAAGGCTCCCCTTTACTCACCCTCTTTACCTTTCTCCGCGATCATCTTTTTTATCTCCTTAAAACTCTGGCACAACCGTCTGCCACACCTGACATCAGCATCTTTTTTGGCCCTCCTAACCACCCGTTTCACCTCTTTTCGCCTCTCTTTATAAAGGTCATAAGCCAGCACTGATTACGCTTGCAAAAACTTCTCAAAAGCTCTTCTCGTTCAAAGCCACCACTAATTTGACCTCCACATTTTACCACTCGCAGCCCTTCCTTCTGCCCCCGCCTATATGGCGCACACCACACACATTTTCCCCAAAATTCAACAACGCATCCCTGAACGTCTCCCATTCTGCAGCAACATTTTTCAGGTCCTGCCCTCTCACGCTGTCACATTCCTTCTTCATCGCCTGCTGGAACTCCTCAGCTCTGCTTTCCAAATTCAGTTCACTCATCTTCACTACCTCTTTCCATTTTTGTTCCACTCTCAACTTTCTCCCACCAGCAGATGTTCAAACACTCCTACACCCTTGCCTCTCAACACCCGCACATCCAACAACGTCCTCACCAATCATCTCGAAATCAGCACAAAATCCATCAGAGCGCTCTCCCCTTGTGCCCCATGGGCCATCCTTACCCAGGTGCACTGGTTGCTATCTCTGTTCTTGAACAAGCTGTTTCCAACTACCAGCTCATGTTCCATGCACAAACCTATAAGGTCTTCTCCAATGTCATTTCTACCGGGAACGACGTAACTTCCTATCACATTCTCCACCACTGCATTTTCAACTGTCGCGCTTAGGTCACCCATTACAAACACATTGAAGTGACCTCCGAAACTCTTAATACATTCACTCAGGTCAGTCCGAGATTGCTCCCTCTCCTCCTCACTGATACGGTTACCAGGTTCGTAATCACTATGAAACGTCCATCTTTCTATACCTAACTTAACTATTGCCCACATCAGTCTTGAGGATACCTCCTCTCACTCGGTAACACTACCAGCTAACTGAACACTCAATATCAACACAACCCTTTCTCGCGCCCAACCTTTATCTACGTCCTACCTTCTTCCACCTGTAACACCAAACTCCCATTCTCCATTACCGTTCATCTTCGTCTCACTCAGCGCCAACACATCAAACTTCCTCATCACAAACATCTCACCAATCTCTCTCCCTCTTGCATCAATCGCACTCCAATAGGGTTCGGAGAGGCATGAGCCTTTCCTCCTCCCCCTCTTCTCGCCATCTTTGAGGGAGGATTTTACATAGTATTTCAGCCAATTAGTCGCCTTCACGACACGCAGGGGTTACGGTAGCACGATTCTAACTCTCCCGCTACTGGGTTCTTCTATTAGTTGCCTCTTACAACACGTATAGGGTTTTGCTGGCAGGCTTCTTAAGCCTTGACACAGGTCGTGCGTTTGGTGTGGTGGAACTATACAGGTAATAATATTTCTATTCGTAACCAATCTCGTTGAAACCTAAACGCGAGAGGAAACCGTGAGTTATTTAGATTTGCTTGCTAAGAATTTGAGAGACATATTGATTACCGTTTGTGGTCGCTAGTTCATATAGTTCAACTTCTAAATTAAATAGTGTAAATTAATGATGAACCAATATTCATCATGCGACAATATTCTGAATAAGATGGGAAGTGTGCAAGGCACAGATTATCATATACTATACAGCGTTAATAATGACAATAAACGATATTGCCACTAAGATTTCGGGCTATACCGAATAGATATCATATGCGACCATTGAATTACATGCTCAAATATTCTCATACGGAAAAATATATTTTGTGAATGCATTCATTGCTACACCTTGTTGTAGAAACTGACTCAATCTGATTTCAATAGTAAATTCTTCTTTCTTAAATAAATAATCTCAAGATGCTGACATATACATGTATATATTTACGTGATTTGTTTCAATATTAATGAAAATGTTGTTAAATCTTAGATGCGAAACGATAGACGAATTCATCTCTCAGACATAAATGACAGCCAGCGTTCGGTGCTAAGACCAAAGTTGATGGCGGAGTACCACATGAAATTTCTGTACTTCTCAAAGTTGACACTTTCGTTGAACTTGTGAGCACTCCGAGTGATGATCGTCATGAGCTTCTGGAATACCACTTAATGAGAGCTGAACGTCTTAGGAGTGTTTTCCTTACTGGCAAGTTGGAGCTCGTCCTCCTCTAAAACACGCTCAGCAATGGGCTTCCACGAATTCTAAGTATTTTGCATTGACCGATTGCGAACGCTAGCAAGAACTTTCAGAACAGCGGGCCGGTACAATACTCTTAGTAGAAATGTTTACATTTGCGTTCGAAATAACTACATAATTATTTCGTTGTGCGACTCATTCGTTCGTCCAAATGTCATTTATTAATGTGTTTCATTCGTTTGATGATGGCTTTTGCTCGGTGTTGTCGACCAAATGATCGCCTTGTCAAACCCATATACATGAATTTAAATGTCTCTGATATTTACAATGCATTTTATTATATTTTGCTAGACAAGAACATGTGGTTGTAATTACGAGCCTCAAAAAACAATTACATAAGGAGGAATGCGATACATGGTTTTAATTCTAGGCCAGTCTTCCATTGATCCCCTGCTTCTAAGCCTAAGTGGAAAAAGAGCCGTGGGAAATGGTCTACAGTTTATTGAAATATGAGGCTCAGGTAACCAGGACACACGAGCTATTCGGGTTTATAGACAGTGTGTTGTATTGGTTAGGGAGCAAATTTCTGATATCTGTGATACATTTAGTTCGCAGATATGAAAGGCAAGCCGAACCTATGTGGCCCTAATCGAGAGTTGGCCATCGTTACCCTTACCAACGATGCATCGAAAATGGGAAAAAGTTCATTGGATTTGATTTTATTACCGGTTTCAATATTAATATTAGCAGGAATTGGCTTTATTAAAGCACTCGATGGTACAATAATGGGGAAAATTTTACACCTGATAATCTTGACATGGACCTATCATTTTTACCGAATCGACGACACCATAAAACACTCAGCTTTACTGGAAACAAACTCTCATAGTTGACTGTGTTATCCGCTGTTCGCTGTCGTCTGTCAAGGTTCTTTATTTGAGGTCGGCGTAAGGCATCCATTCTTCATGCGGGAAGCAATAATGGCGGTACTAAATCATACAAGAAAGAACTTGGCGCCTGTTAGTCCTCAGTCTGTGAGGGAATGGAGGCCTGCAATATTATTCATCGGTAGAGTAACAAATGTCGTGTGTAACCTGGAAAAAGAATAATGACTGTTGCGATGTTCGATGACCAGGAAATTGAGTTAAACGAGTGGTTTGACGGATTCGAATAACCCCTATGGCGAAAAGAAGTACTGTTAATTTCACAGACAAGGTTTTATCTCGATAATATGAATAATGCTACAACACACAATCGTTTCTGTCAACCATGAATGGTTTAATAATTGGACCTTTACAAAATATCGGTTATATTATTACGCACAAATAAATATGTCATCGATAAACATTATATCGTATTAAGTAGTTATCACTGTTTCTGAAATAAAATTGCGCTTGTTAAACTACGATTTCAAATCACCCTCAGGTAATAGGCCCATAAATAAATAATTTCATAAAAAAGTTTCGAATTGACCACTGTAGATACTCATGTCCTCGCTGTAATTTTTCGTATACAAAATTGATTCGTCTCATGATCTTGAAATTATACTGTTACATAATATTGACTGTCTGTCCTTGTCTCTCCATCTGTCACGCTCTCCACCGTTGCTTTAGCGTTGTTATATTAATCGAGTTCTCCTATTTTATTGAATGTATTGCGAACTATGGAAAGGGGCATTCCCTGAGGGTTTGAAAATACAAATCGGCAGGAAGACAAATCAATCACGTATCATGAATACGGCAAGAGGCCATGGAATAGAGGCTTTTTCATAACAACGACTGAACAGTTCACACACATGTTTCTGTTATATGCGAATTAGCATTCGTTGACGGGCACATGAGGTAATGACGTGAGATGAGAGACATCGACAGGCGATTGGATGTAATTATGAAATTAGTCCTATTAATACACTTATTTTAAGAACGTATACCTGTACTGATACTGAATGAAAGGCCTGGTTAATCCATGTGTTAATGTGAATTACAACATACTGACCTCACTCCATTTTAACGACACAAGTTTTACTTCGCATTCCATTCAATTTATATCCTACTTTTCATCCAGATCCCTAAACTCCCCGTACAGTTCCTTTGCATTTCCTTCCTTATTCAACTCAAAAACAATGTCCTCTCTGCAAATATGTGGTCCACACACCCACTTCCACTCCTACTTCAACCTCACTCAGCTACGATGACAACACCCGACCTCTGGCTGAGCATAATAATCCAAACTGCCTACAAGCCCCACACTGCAGTCATATGGCTTATAGGAAAACGCGCAGTCAGAGGCGTCACAGTCATACATTTTGAAAGGCCGTCTGGAAAATAAATAAAGAAATAGTAACTTCTTAAATACTCGTTATTACAATTTAGGTCCACTCGGAACAACAGCTGAGTGTCATGGAATATTTTGACCCGCGAACGACGTATGACTCTATTACGACCAATAGCGACCTATATTGACCTAAATCGACCTCTATCGACGGGTGAATTTAAAATTCATTCATTACCATGAGCCTGCGCGTCTCTTCATAATACCTCGTAAATAACTTAATTCAAACTTGACAGATTTGATGGCATACATTCGGCCTATTTGTTCAACAGGTTCGATAAATACAAGTAAGCTACTATCAAACATACATACATTTTGTTCACTTTTTTGTAGAACATCATAAATAGTTTGTCACAAAACCAGAGATGAACTGGCCTCATCTTGTGAGCATCGCTGCTTGCAACTCGCTACTCGCATCATCTTGTGAGCATCGCTGCTTGCAACTCGCAACTCGCATCATCTTGTGAGCATCGCTGCTTGCAACTCGCAACTCGCATCATCTTGTGAGCATCGCTGCTTCCAATTGTTATCAGAAAATGTAAGGTGAAAATTAGGTGGCCAGAATTAGGGAACGTGTCGAGATTCGCCGCATTATTTTGTTCCACCACAATCAGTGCCGCATTTGTAGAACAAATACGGAAATTAAATTTCGATGCGGCGAATGAAGGCCAAATCACGTACATTGCAAAGAGCCCAATTTGGTCCGTCCTCTTGTCAATTGAAACGTAGGAAGCAAATAAGATCTATTTCTGCCTACTGAAGTATTGTAAATTCTTTGAGGAGGGGCGGGAGATGGAAGAAAAGCACGAGAGATTGGAAGCAAGGATGGGAATGGCCGTCAAGGGAGCCATTTTATGTTTCATTGTTTGTTTCAAATGACAATTTCACTGTCAGTCATGCGACGCGATCATGCATAAATCTAAACCACTCCGCACAAACACAAACCATTTTCCAGAGTGTGAAACGTAGAGTCGGTTTATTTTACGTGTAACTGACTATCAGCAAATGACGAATCCGGTCACGGTGGGATCGACCATGCGTAAAATGAAACCTATGTTCGATGAATGAGTGGGTCGGAACTTTGGGGGCAAGCAGCGTTTCATAGCGCGTATCAAGTCTGTGACTCTATCAGAGGATAAAATGTTATTACTGGAATATAATTACTGTCCATTGCGCTAACCAATGGACCTCACTGCACACAATAATGATGCATTTAACATCACTGGTGAATTACTTACCGATACATGCGGGTTGGAATAACGTTACTTCTGTCGGAATGCCGATCCTAAATCAGCTGGATGTATCATCCTCTATGAAATAATCATTGGCAATCCCAAATAAAACGCATCTGTTCGAGCATTATTCAATCTGCTATATGATAGGATTTATTTTCACGCGGGTTATCATTACATTTGGGCATCAACATCACATTTTCCAGCGGGAACGTCAAACCAGCGGCCTGGGGCAGTAGTATGCAAATCATGGAAAGGTAAACACGAATGGCAGAAAAGTATGATTTGATCAGAGACTGCCACGACTCATTTAAAATAGTATCAAATATGAGAGTGAAGTTGCTCGAATTAGTGAGAATCGATCTTACTGTAAATGAAATAGAATGATAAGTCGTTCAATATGGAGAAAATGTTCAATTTAATTCTGCCATTTGAAACGTGGCATGAAATTCGTGATATTGGCAGGCAAGAAAGTACTATACTAAAGCATCCCATTTATGATGTTTCATTTCTGGTTATTTTTGAAAGTCGCAAATATTACATCAGTAGATCGTGGAAAAAAAATATACCATAAAACATGTTGGTTTGTAGATGAAATGAGTATTTCTAGAAGTTGTAAATTAGAGCTAAATCAATATAAATGATTGTGAACCCGAAAATTGTTTGTTAGATTGTCCCAGTTATAGATTGTCTATAGGAACTGAAAACTGCATGGTATAGCTTTGCAAACGATGTAGCAGGTATCCGTCGAACCCACAGAGCAGAGAGAAGACAGACGAGTAGAAATCCAACCAGGAAATAGTTAGAAGAAAAATCCCTTGCGTTCGGTCGATTGGGGCAGCCAGAAAACCATGAAAAGATCAAATTCCTTTGCCATGTTTTGTTTCGGCAAAATTTCGTGTGTTCTGAGGAATATATTGACTGCGTGCGCAATAATTTGCACTCTGTTCGAAACAGGTCGAATTAATTGCAATTGAATCACCTTTGTTGAAATTTATCTTCAGTATTGTTTTAAGTGTTTCAATATTTTGAAATTATAACTCGCATAACATAAATGAAATGAGATATAAGACACTTCAGGAATTCCTTTCTACTAGCAACCACAAAATATTTGAAAACTTCATCAGCGGTCCCACCTGTCACCAAGAAACCAGCCGTATGTTCAGACTGGCCCATTTAATTCCATTTCTTGCTCCCTGCCTGGACCGCCTCCGGGATTTCCATCGCCATCTCTTGCAGCATTTGTATTTTCCGGCTTCATTTGAAGCCAGTTATGTTTTCTGAAGACTGCAAGGTCGTAAACTCCGACGAAAATATTGAACCGACCTTGAAATGAACGGCCGGCCCTGTTATCTGTTGGGGAATAACATTTTTTTTCTGTTCTAGATTTTAAACCATCATCTTTATTTTCTCAATGAAATAAATCTCATGTCTGTAGACCTACAGAGTAATAAATGGTCATATTTTTTCGAATTTCGAAATAATTTGTGAGCGTACATGAAGAGGGTGCCAGCGTTTAGTGTCAGCCTTGGAACTGCAGCCTCGTGCTGTCATGAGCAACGAAGCTATATAGTGTGTTCCACGTTAACTATTGTTAGTACGGGTACGGATTGTCTTTTCATAAATGTTCCACGATGAACAAAACACTCGTGCAACGTGTATCAGTATTAAGTTCTGACGTGTTATTTATACACATTTGAGATAAGACTTTTGCATATCGATGATTGAGACTGGGATGCCCATGACATTTCGATCAAGTTTGCCTTTCTGCATGCGGCTTCCTTTTAATTTGGGCGGACACATTGCAACCTTTAATTGAACCGTCAAGGCTGATGACAGTTACAGGCGCTCCTCATGGACGTTAGAGGCGCTACGGTAAAGGCGCTACGTTAGAGGCACTCCTCATGGACGTTAGAGGCGCTTCGTTAAAGGCGCTACGTTAGAGGCACTCCTCATGGACGTTATTAGAGGCGCTACGTTTAAGGCGCTACGTTAGAGGCGCAACTCATGGACGTTAGAGCCGCTACGTTAAAGGCGCTTCGTAAGAGACGCTACTCATGAACGTTAGAGGCGCCACATTAAAAGCGCGACGTTAGAGGCAATACTCATGAACGTTAGAGGCACTACGTTAAAGGCGCTACGTTAGAGGTGCTACTCATGGACGTTAGAGGCGCAACGTTAAATGCTCCACGGTTGAGGCCCTACTCGTGGACGTTAGAGGAACTACGTCAAAGGCGCTTCATAAGAGGTGCTACTCATGAACGTTAAAAGCGCAACGTTACAGATGCAACGTTAAAGGCGCTACGTTAGAGGCACTCCTCATGGACGTTAGAGGCGCTTCGTTAAAAGCGCGACGTTAGAGGCAATACTCATGAACGTTAGAGGCACTACGTTAAAGGCGCTACGTTAGAGGTGCTACTCATGGACGTTAGAGGCGCAACGTTAAATGCTCCACGGTTGAGGCCCTACTCGTGGACGTTAGAGGAACTACGTCAAAGGCGCTTCATAAGAGGTGCTACTCATGAACGTTAAAAGCGCAACGTTACAGATGCAACGTTAAAGGCGCTACGTTAGAGGCACTCCTCATGGACGTTAGAGGCGCTTCGTTAAAAGCGCGACGTTAGAGGCAATACTCATGAACGTTAGAGGCACTACGTTAAAGGCGCTACGTTAGAGGTGCTACTCATGGACGTTAGAGGCGCAACGTTAAATGCTCCACGGTTGAGGCCCTACTCGTGGACGTTAGAGGAACTACGTCAAAGGCGCTTCATAAGAGGTGCTACTCATGAACGTTAAAAGCGCAACGTTACAGATGCAACGTTAAAGGCGCTACGTTAGAGGCGCTACTCATGGACGTTAGAGGCGTCCCGCTAAAAGCGCTACGTTAGAGGTGCTACTCATAGACGTTAGAGGCGCAACTTTAAAGGCGCTACGTTAGAGGTGCTACTCATGGACGTTAGAAGCACAACGTTAAAGGCGCTACGCTAGAGGCGCCACTCATGGACGTTAGAGACGCAACGTTGGAGGCGCTACGTTAGAGGCGCTATTCATGGACGTTAGAGGCGCTACGTTAGAGACGCTACGTAAGAGGCGCAACTCATGGACGTTAGAAACGCTTCGCCAAAAGTGCTACGTTAGAGGCGCTACACATGGATGTTAGAGGTGCAACGTTGGAGGCACTACGTTAGAGGCGCTACTCATGGACGCTAGAGGCGCAACGTTGAAGGCGCTACGTTAGATGTGCTACTCATGGACGTTAGAGGCGCAATGTTAGAGGCGCTACGTTAGATGCGCTACTCATGGACGTTAGAGGCGCTACGTCAAAAGTGCTACGTTAGAGGCGCTACTCATAGACGTTAGAGGCGCAACGTTAGAGGCGCAACGTTAGAGGCGCAACGTTAGAGGCTATACGTTAGAGGCGCTACGTTAGAGGCGATACGCGTGAACGTTAGAGGCGCAACGTCAAAGGCCCTACGTTAGATGCGTTACTCATGAACATCAGAGGCGCAATGTTAAAAGCGCTACGTTAGAGGCGCTACTCATGGACGTTAGAGACGCACCGTTAACGGCGCTACGTTAGAGGCGCTACTCATGGGCGTTAGAGGTGCAACGTTTAAGGCGCTACTCATGGACGTTAGAGGCACAATGTTAAAGACGCTACGTTGGAGGCGCAACGCGAACGGCGCTACGTTAGAGGCGCTACTCGTGGACGGACAAACGACACAGATAACTGCTCGCCCGAAGATCTCTCCTCGCAATTGAACAAAGGGAGAAGTAATTACTGCACCATTCTTTGCAAATTGGCCTTTCGTCTTTCTCAAAACAGACCAGCGCCGATGATACTAGGCCGATGATATCAGCCGTTAATGAGTCGACAGTCGCATGCTTGCTGTATGTTTGGAATGTGGTTGATCTTACATATTCAAGAGTGGGCTTAGAATTATCGAGAGACAGATGCGGGAGATGAATGCCGGGAAACATTTACTGTGGAGTAGGGACATTAGTGTGGAGGTAGCGAGAGAGCTTTAAATTGATGGGCGTGAGGGGAAAAGGCTTGACGAGGTCATGATTCCTTTGCCTCACTCGTTGAGAAACGGGATGGACGTTGGTAGTGGGGGGCCCGGTAAATATGGTTATTGCCTCACTCATTGAGAAACGGGATGAACGTCGGTAGTGGAGGGCCCGGCAACTATGGTTATTGCCTCACTCATTGAGAAATAGGATGAACGTCGGTAGTGGAGGGCCCGGCAACTATGGTTATTGTCTCACTCATTGAGAAACGGGATGGACGTTGATAGTGGAGGGCCCGGCAAATATGGCCATTGCCTCACCGCCACCAAATCTACAAGCAAAAAGTGATTTGAAGTACTGGGGTGAATTGAAAAAATTAATTCCTAACCAGAATAAAGGGAAAGTTGTTAAGTCGGTTAAATCCAACCCTCAAAACAGAAATACTTGGCGGGCCAGACAAGGGAATCTGGGAAATTTGAGGCATAATGCAAAGTAGGCAAAGGACTCCTTCAGATTGCTCTGGAACATAAAAAAAAAGCATAAAACGAATTGCTCAAACAAATAGTCGAGTTCTGACAAAGTACCTTTACAAAATGACCGTGGAAAGTTGACAACAGACGACACGGGAAAAAGTGTCTTCTAGTATCCATTTATTTTTTTACCATAGAATGTTGAGATATTTTCAATCCTCAGGTCATCACCGTGAAAGATGACTTGAAGTCCTAATCAGCATAGAGTTTTCCTTTGGACAAAATAATAAAATGGATAGGTCTGGATCAAGTAAAGTTTGCCATCTCTCACAAACAGCACTTTGAAAGATGCTCAATGAAATGAGGCAAACGTTTGTACATTTTTGAATTAGGGGACTTGTAGTATTCTGTCAATTACCAACCCATTAGTCGCTCTTCAGTCCTAGAAAAATTGAAGGAGCACCTATTACGGCTGAAATTACAAACTTCTTAGAAACAATCATGTTGATAAGAGATTCGCAGTACGATCTCAGGTAGAATCGTTCCTGTCTGAAGAACCAGCTGCCATATTTCAAAAACACAATTGCATTATACGACACGAAATCACCAATCGATATCATAGACCTTGATTACCAAGAACCTCTAGATAAAGTCCCTCACGCAAGCTTAGTTTTATATATAT
>SDVV010010453.1:0-16250 GCA_016164225.1 Gammarus roeselii
GATATATGTTATTAAACCTGAATGTCGGCATTTCTGTTGGAAAAGTAATAGAGTATCTCAAATCAATTTAATTGACAAACTTAACTCAAAGTCGATAAACATTGGTTGGTTCTTTTAAACAAACGCATACGATTTTCTTTCAAACAAACGCAACAAACACCACGCGTTAGAATGGGAGAACGATTCATCTCAATGGAATTGACTGGAAGCCTTTACTTCGTCGCGGTATAACCTCGGTAAGAAAATGAGGAAAAATATATAATTAAATTCCTTAATACAATTTAATCCCCTTGCTTGGTCGTTTGGGATCATAAAGTGACACCTCATCGCCGTATAACTGCTGAGAAATCTTCAAACGACTTTCCTATGTTCGGCATCAAAGGGACCGCATCTAAAACTATGACAATACACCCAGGATACGAGCGATGACAAAAAAAACTGTTAGGAGGTTCCAGACATTCTTTTCATACTGGCTATAAATGTTTTTCAGACATAAGTGGTTCTTCGAAAGGTTCTCGTGGGAAGGTACGAGGAGAGAGACACGGCAATAGAAAGCAATTTAGTTATATGTTTGGGCTCATTGACATCATTAGATTTTTTTCGCTTCTAGTAACGAGTTTTTTTCAAAGATTCAATCAAAAAGTGTCATTTGAACTTTGGGATGAAGTCTCGTGAATTGAAAGATTTATTATGTGATAAAAATTTGCATTGAATGTCGGGTTAGGGTATCACATTGTTCGTTCAAGTTCCTTCGCTGTATTGTTTTCATTGATTCGCAACTTGAGCAACACTATTTTGTTGAATATTGATAGGATATGTAATTTGACTTTCGATGTGCTCTGACAGCATAAATAATTTAACACCAAATTGCATATGCTTTCATGTGTTATTCTATTGAAAACCTTCTTCAAAATTGTTCCATGATACAATGTAAAAAACAAATCACTACCAAAGCAATTTAATAGATGGAAAGCAAATATCTTGTTAATTCGAAAGTCTTCTTTAACGTTCTGTGGCCTACAGAACGTTCAAATCGTCTCGCAGAGCAATGGATATATAATGGAAACGCTGATGGATATATTATAACAGAACACTCCGCTTCTTGTATCAAATGAATACTACTGAAAAATCCTACAATATGAAATAGAATACGAAGGACACACTAAATGTGCATTTATTGTATTGTTATCGACATGGTGGAGTAAAATACCGTTTTTGAAATGTAAAGGTTTGTTTCTCGTCGCGAAGTAAATATTTGTCACGAACATAGCAGTTTAAATGTTTCTTAGAGAATACAAAGGACATAAACTCGCATAAATGTTAGGTTTTAAAAAATCAGTTTAATATCCAATTGATGGTGAAACAGTTTTATATCTTTTCCAGATTAATGTGCTTGTATGTATAGACAGCCAAGCCACGGCATCAAAAGCTATGGGTTGGCATGGGATAGACGGGTCAAGAGTTGGGAAGTACTGAGTTTGTTTTATAATCTATCACTCAATATCACTGTTTAACTATAAATTCCTGTTCATTATTGCACTTCTCTTCCCCGTCCATTTCAAAAAAGAGAACAAACTGGTGCAAACAAGACGATTTGCTCTGCGAGACGATCTGCTCTGCGAGTCGATTTACTCTGCGAGACGATCTGCTCTGCGAGACGATCTGCTCTGCGAGACGATTTGCTCTGCAAGACGATCTGCTCTGCGAGACGATTGTCTCTGAAAGTCGATTTACTCTGCGAGACGATCTGCTCAGCGAGACGATTTGCTCTGCGAGACTAATTGATAAATTTGCGGAGTTTCCCTTTTTGTTTACTTGAGTGTGCCAATTTATTAGACAATGTAAGTGCTGATGGGGAAGATGGATGTAACAGAGTTGGGGACAAACCTGGGGTCTTGTAGGATTCATTAGACTACAGAAAAGTTGTGATAAAATGAAATGTTATGAAAATTAGCTAATGGTAGTGGGTGGAGGCGGTATAATAGATGGGAAAGGCTTAGAAGAGTGTCAAAATCTTCATTCACGCTATTTTCTGATTGTGCTCAAGTATGGTAGTGTCAGTAGATGTCCACTGGTGAGGGCAACTAAATAATGACGAATTGGTCGTCCAGAAAGATACGAAGCCGCGTGATATGGTTCTAGAATAATACTAAATGCTTTTGAGATTTTTCCATGTCTAAATTAGCTGAGATTTATTTATTTTCAATTCATTCCTGCGATCCTTACAGGCTAAAAATATGAAATTCTGATTGAAGGAGTTGATACTGTCAATAAGATGAAAACATTTGCAAGCACGATAAATACTTGGTTCAGTTCAGTACCGTTTCAGCACCATACATCAAACCATACAATATGATGAAATAACTTTGTACGGTTTCGGAGGCGTAAATTAGTACTACTGCCTGTGAAGCTTTGCCAATGTTATTGGTGATCGATCATTACATGACAAAAAATCAGTAAAAAATAGCGATGAGAAGCGAAAATAGTCCCTCGTTGATGGTTTTTAATGTCCGCCCATAATTGAAAAATCTTTGAAACAGGGCGTATCGTGTCTCCTACAATGCTTCCTTTAGCCAAACTGTTAATCAGTCCTCGCGGGCCAAGACGACGTCTCCACATCATAAAGTGTATTGGGCAGGTTGAATAAGTCATAAGTCACGGAATGCCTTGCGCCACACGCAATCCGTCGTCCCCTCTACCTTTGTCTTCCAGGAAGGTCTAATTCACTCGTCAATCTGCCCACTTCTTCATTTAAACACGGAGAAATGTATCAGTAGTTTTCCAAGATGTTGACAGAACCATTTAGGCCTGATATAACAATATGCTTTGTCATTAAATCGTATTTCTTAATTGAGTCACTTTGAAAATCAGTCGAATCGCTCTGCTGAAGTGTCCAGGTGACAATTTCTGCACTCCGATAAAAAGAAAGTGTCCTTGTCTAGATTCCCAAGCCTCTTCCTAAAGGGATATGTGAGATCTCGCCCTCTCTGCTTACTGCACAACCTGCAGAACTGCTCGATGTGTATTGAACTATCCAAACCTTTGTAGTACTGATAGCTGTACCAAGTCATGACCTTGACTTATTGAACTACCTATCAAACATCGATGACGTGAATATGGATACTATAGAGGCCGGGGGGACCTTTTTTCACCTCCTCCAGCATTTATGAAATCAGCAACTGCCTAATAACAGATGCAACTCAACCTGGGAGATAAAAAAAAATTGGCTTAGGTTGTGTACCAACAATTTCTGCAATTTCAATAAATATCTTCAAGTGAGGTAATGAGTTGCATGTACAAGGTCAAAACAAAACCTTCATAATTAGTCGTTAGCAAAGAAATGAATTAGACCTTTTCATTAAACAATTCAACTTCATATTGACGATTTGTTCGCAGTATGTGATTCCAAATAGCCGCAATGTGAATTCTACCGAACATTAGGATATTCATTTCAATTGTTTTCCGAAAATTCTTATCTATAATTCCTCATTGTCTCAACTGTTCAACGTTTTTTCTTCGCAACTGTATACAACACGCTTTAAGCACGTAACAGCTGCCGGGCCTTCAACAAACATCGTTACGAACTACGCAAGCCGTTGTGAAATCGCTCAGAAACCACCGATTTTTATTTCTATTAGTTTAACAGGTAATTTTCGGAATATTCCATGAATCAGATCAGCATCCCGCCGTGTTCATGAAAATTAAATGTCAGCCGATCCTAACATTTCTTATGTGACAATCTAATCTGGACCTGAAGCACACCGATTAGAAGTGTTCAGACGGGGAAAAAAAATGTTAAAGGCTTTGCTATATATGATGCATACCACTACATTTGTCGAAATAAAGAAAGTCTGCATTTCAATAGCTTTGAATAAACGAAAAAAACAGCATTTACACATGATTGAACGAACGAACTACTATGCAGATCGCTTACAAAGGTTTTCAACAATATAATACCGATGCATTATGTTCGACGTTGAAGTATACGCTGTAAATGAAACTCTCAGTAAAAGTTGTGATATCAATGAAAACCTGGTCAAGTTGATCCCACGGCGGACTGTACACTCAATTTTTTGAGTGTACAGCTAACGATCGTTTCTTAATTTCACCTCAGAACAGAATAGAAGCCTTGCCCGGTATTGCCGAGAGGCAGTATTTCATCTTGGACTGCCACCGAGCGATAAATGCTCCTAAACCTGAAAACATAAGAAAGCGGCCTAGCAAGACTATATTGTCGGTTTAGCATCAGGTAATTGATTGATGTGTGAAGGGGAGTCCTTTCCATTCTCCCACCTACAGTATTTCTCTATCCCCTTCCTTATAAAATATCAAACCTCATACATGTAACTATTTAAATTTCAAGCTATGTGAATTAAACACCCAATCGTCGGCCCTAAATAGGCTATAAGGTGCTTTTGAGGCAACCTAATCTTCATGTATTAACCTTTTGCTTATAATTAAATGAAAAAGAACGAGTCCGTAGAAACCCATGCATGAACCCAGTATGAATAAAATAAAAGATGTCTTTACCTCCATGGTACGAATTTACAAGAAACGATAATACCTTTAGGAATGTTAACATCAATATGACACATTGTGTTCGATGCTGATTATTTTGATTGTAATAAATTTCATTATTCAGACATGGGTGGGAGACTGAACAAAAACTACACCCCTACTCTAACATATTTATAAGTTAGTAGTCGATGCGTAAACTTGATGTATATATATGTCATACAAATTGAAGCTCAACATGACGCAAATTCTAATACAGTTGCATGACCTAGAATATTGATTTTTCAAAGTATTACATCACGTTAATACAAGGGTGTGATTATTCTTTGTGTATTGATTTTGAACCTCTAGGAATTATTGAGTGGAAGTGAATATATCTTAATGAAGGTTTCTGTATACATTATCACTCACATGGTTTTGGTATATATCCACTTCCATTGTCTTTTCCAGTACGATATCATCTCTACCTCTCCTGTGTCTTTTCCCCTGCAGTGATAATGCTATTGTTGTGTCCTCTCGCCCTGCAGGGTCAATGTTATTAGACAAACCTTTTCCCATTATTAGAATCCGTACTAATGTTCTTTGATGTCAACATATTTGCCTGCGCCTGCCCTTCATTTATCTCAATCCTGATTATTATATGTGTTTCCTTAAAGTTAATATTAACTTACTAATTTCATGCAACACATTGGAAGATTGTTTCCCTTACCACGGGCTACATGTTGCATAATATGCAAAGCTTTGCGGCAATATAACAATATTAGAAAAAACTATCTTCGGACAAAAAAGTATGATATATCAAGATTTTCCTCCCAGCTGGTATTCTCATAAGTTCTTTATCATATATTCATTTCGTTCGCAGAACTAAACACTACATAAATAGTGTTCAATCTGGAATGATGACTTCTCCCAACTAATTTTTTTTTCGAAATAATCCTCTGACTACAATGTCAGGAGATGCATATTGTTTCTTTCCTTGTTTTCTTGAGGGTCTGACAAATAAATCTTCATTCCCTTACATCAACGGGAAATACAATTGTAAATTTAGGTTTATCGTGACACGTTGAATGTTTTTACTTACAGCTATTCAAAAAAATGTTGTAACAAGTAAATTGCGACTTCAATTCCTCAAACGTTTAGAAAATTGTATACTTTAATTTTTATATCATTTTTTTTCCTATATTTCCCCTGTTTTCCATTGCTCCTCACTCCATAAAAGAGGCTAATTACAATTATTGCACAGTGTGTCAAATATGTACTGTACTACAAAAACGCATAGTCTGAGGAAGGCTCACTTCCATCCCTGTTGCATTTGCCAATTGATGGTGTTTTGTAGTCAAACCTGTATTTTCTGATGCCTGTATTTGCTCAGCAAGGAAGGATAGTTCATATAAAGGTCAACAGTCAATACTTCAAGCAGGAATGATATTACAATTTATTTTATACAAATATGGATTATAAGATCTGAAAAATTTGATGTTGTGCTTGTGGACATCGAGAAAAACTGCGTAGTTCTACATAAAGTACAGCGGTCAAAATTAAATAACAAGTATCATTGCATTATTTGAGACAGCGGCATATTTTTCCAATCTATTCGGATTGGATCGAATATTTTCCGAAACATGTACCATGTGAACGAATTTCATTAAAGACAATTTTTTTTTTTTTCTTCGCTATAAAATCCGGTCAATCGTCGAGTAATGTTGACTGACTCACAAGTGCTACTGCTCACCAGCAAATCGTCATCGCCACGACTGGGTCGTAAGAACCTGATTTGATGTTAACAATGTCTGGGAGAACGGGGACCTCTTTTTTTTATCTCTGGAAACTTAACATTTAGGTAATAGAACTTGTTAAGCCTAATGATGATTAACAATGGTAATCCGTGTAGGACTACAATTATTGCCCTCTGATTATAATACCATTAAACAACAATTATTCAAAGCCTAATTATTTCACTAGCTTTATTGCACTTATGTTATGGAAATTTGAATTTTGCTACTGTCGTCGCAATCCATGTCGCGGGAATATTTGCTCCTGCCGAATGCTGATGTGCGCTGACGAAATCTGACCAAACTTTTCTGGAGCCTAATTCAGTTGCATACTTCAACACTCAGTGCGCCAGACGACCTGTCCACATTCACGTATCCGTATGCAAATGCCAGACAGGAGCTGTTTGGTGTGAAAACACAAGCTCACAAGCCATTTGCATGCGTATTCTTGTACTTGGATCGTGAGAAGGCATCAGATTTTTTTTTGAGACGATGGAATGTTCGAAAAGTTCAATAGCGAGTTCTGTAAACTTAGTTTGATGTTCGGAGGAAGATGATGACTGGGAACATGGAAAAATGTCGACCGTGTAGTCCTCAACTCAAATGTTTTTCACGTAATATATTGCTGGATAGCTTGTAGGTAATAAATCTGGTGAATCTTCCTCCAAGTCTCCCAATCAAGTCAGAATTTTGAAATATGTTCGATGCAAATGAATTATCAGAATATAAATACAGTACAACTTGTATGATGAACTATCATCACAGTAATTTTGTTTTCAGGTATCCAGTATTCTTTGTCTTCCCGTTTTGACCTCCGGGTTAACTTAGGAGTTCATTCTTTTAGATTCTGAAGCAACTTGATACCTATGAGTCAGGTTGCTACAGATGTTGGTTATAGCTTATTTATTGCCTTCAA
Source organism: Gammarus roeselii (assembly GCA_016164225.1). Lineage (NCBI taxonomy): Eukaryota > Metazoa > Arthropoda > Malacostraca > Amphipoda > Gammaridae > Gammarus > Gammarus roeselii. The sequence goes on from SDVV010010453.1 coordinate 7,204, forward strand.
TGGGGTACAATTCATTCGCATAACAACAAATTGAAGTCAATACATATAAGCTGTTAAATTAGTTGTCATTAGCTGTGTGAAAATGTATTAAAATAATGTGAAATAGTATCGAAATGTGTGAAAAAGTGCAACAGTGAAAATGTGCAGCGAAACGTGAAAACGATTAGGATGTGTGAAATGTGTGAAAACGTGTGAAAATGTGCGAAAATGTGTGAAAATGTTTGAACCTGAGTGAAAATGTGTGATAATTTATGTAAATGTGTATAAATGTGTTGACATTTGTGAAGTCGTGTGAAAATGTGTATTAATGAGTGACAACTGGAGGGTAAAAAGCGTTAGGGATTTATGTGACAAATGTTTAAAAATTTCAAACTCTTTGGAGAAAGCAACTATGTGTCATAGTTCCTTTTACCGCCCTCGAGAACGCCTAGTAAGATCATTCTGAAGGAGGCGATGTGTGTGTGTGCTCGCTCTGCATCGCGCGCTCCTATTGGCCGTTATTTTGCCTACACACATAATGTAACTTACACGAGCTGCTTCACGCGAGATGGGATCTATGTGACATTATTCCTTTATTCAACTCTATGAGATCTGAGGTGTTCTTTCCTGTTTCCATCAATTCTACTGTACCTAATTTATGCTTCTTGTACATGTTCTTTGCTGCTGTACCTGCTCTATTTTTTTGTATCTGCTATATGCTACTGTTTCTGCTCTATGCAACAGTATCTGCTCAAGGCTAACGTACCTGCTCAATTCAACTGTACCTGTCCGATAGCCAATGACCATTTGGAAATAAGAAGCTGTTTGATCAGTATGAATCGACGGCGTCAAATACGAAAGAGGTGGCGCAACACCATGAAATGTTGAATAACTTGTCCACTGATTCGCATTCGCAACGTTCGTACACAAGCATTGTTAGAGAACTATAAATAAAGAGAAACAATTACAATCCCATTCGAAACCTTTATTATGTGCTGTAATCTTGATGGAGAAACATTGGGCCGATGTAACCTAATTACTGCTCTGTGGCAGCCGAATTAATTTTGAGAGTTGCCCCCTAATATTAGACCTTACTCGCATCATTCCATTGGTAAGACGTTTAGCTCCTGTACGGAATTACGTTGTTTGATAGGTACCATGTGTATGTCAGATACATGTACCTCTGCTTGATCGATATGCAAGTTTTCACAGTAAGCTATAGCCAATATTTCATTATTCGATTTTATTTGAAATGCCAATGATGTGAAATTTCTGAACCAATTCGAAATGCATATAGTTTTAGAAAGGTGCGCTATTGCATTCTTCAGGATAAATAATTTGGTGGTACTATTGTCAATTAAGTGTTGTTGGTGCCAAGCTTACCAAGCACAAGCTGCCGCGCCAATGTTCCGCAAACTTGCCTGCTTTTGTGCCAGCTATTATCTCACACCAGAACTACCTTGCTGTATGGTTACGGGCCGGACCATTGTGTCTTTGCCTGTACGGCGTCGGCGTCTCGCATGCAATGAGGTTTGGCAACACAACCCCTTTGCTCGCACGTCCATAATATTGTTCCTGCATGCTCAACAATAGCTGCGAATTCAATGCGCTTTGGGTCTTATGAGATCAAAACCGCACGATGTTCTCAGATGATATTGTCTGTTGTGAGTCATTTTGATTATCAACACCTAAAATCGTTCTCAATTCTTCCCATTCTCAACTGGAACTGATTTCCTGTGCACTATTTGAGCGCGAAATTGTCAGGGATGGCTGGCTTCTCGAGCTATTGAGTGGTAGGAGATGGAGGTCTCACAGGTGAGGGCTATGATTCATAATAAGCTTAGTGACCCGCCCTTCGTAGCAAGCCGTGCCGCGATTAGACATTTGCATTTAGTGGCAATCTTGGTTTCATGCTTCGTTTTAAATAGTGTGTCGTTGAGTGCATTTAAATAATTCGCAGTGGGACGCTTCGTTTACTCTCAAGTTAGATACTTCCTTCATTGAACGCTTTGTAACAGGATGCTTCTATCCCATATTGATGCTCCGCAGTTAGAAGCTTCTTGATTCTATATTTCGGAGTTGTGTGATATAAAATTAATCAGTTCGTAGTCAAACGCTCCGAAAGTTGAGATATATTTGAGTTAGACGATTCATGCCCATTTCTATATCAACTGATTTCCCGTTCAACCAACAGATGGGGCTAACATAACCCTGAACGAAGTGAATTAATTATCACTTCACCGCATGTGCCTTACTGAATAGCCAAATGACACCGATTCCACAACATTACAACATTTTTACTTCATACCCTCGTTGTTTAGTCAATACTTCACTGTAAAATGCGAGTTTGCCATAGATTACTGTGCCACTTGCTAGGAAAGTTGCGTGTTCCGGTTTTCAGTTTAGTTAGTGACACATTGTTTTATGGACAGTCTTGCCGTTCAATTAATTATTTTGTGACTGCTATTAAAAAAAACGAATGTGAATATAATGTTCAAAGCCTGAAGCCTTACGAAGGTAGCTGGTAACAGAGAGGTATGCGATGCTTGTTCGAACTTGAATCAATGGTCACGGGTGTACCTCTCGTGTGAAAACTGTGATCGGTGAAATGATTGCCAAATAAAAATGAACAAAATAACGTAGTTTCTTCTCGATCCATGGATTTTTCTTAGTAGGAATTCCTAGAAACTGGAATACGAGAACATTATTTAAAAAAATATCTGGGCGCCAACAAAATATATGCAAGTACATCTTCAAACAAATAACTATTTCGTGACGCTAATTTAAATGTCAGAAAATTTGCAATTTAAACCATGTTGCGACAATTTCTACAAACCATTGTGGCACATTGGCTTCCCTATTTTTTTTTCAGAGAGTGCGAGTATATGCGTTAAGCAAAGAGTGCAGGTATATGCGTTAGGGAGAGAGTGCGAGTATATGCGTTAGGTAGAGAGTGCGAGTATATGCCTTAGGCAGAAAGTACGAGTATATGCGCTAGGCAAAGAGTGCGAGTATCTGCGTTAGGCAGAGAGTGCGAGTATATGCGTTAGGCAGAGATTGCGAGTACATGCGTTAGGCAGAGAGTGCGAGTATATGCGTTAGGTAATATTTCATGAAACTCCCTGCTACCAGGAGTTGGTGGGTGGGGGCAGTAGCAGCCGGGTATTAAGTACTTAGCTACTTGTGTAAGTTTGAGATATTTGGTGCAGTTAGCAGATCAGTGTGCAATCTCATTTAGCAGCGGCGACAAAAGTTATTTCTCATGCGGGTTACGTTGGCCTCCTGAGTATCAAATCATTGAAATGAACTCTAGTTTAGTTTAGGTTTAGTAAATGTCAGCGGTTAGGGAACAATGAGCCTTAGTCCCCCGTATGACTGTTTTCAACAACATGTCTTGCGTTTTTCTTATACCTCAGCTAAGCATGCGGTTCTAGGTGAGTTACAGACAGGTACGATCATAATTATAGTCTCCCAGTAGGGCATAGCAGTGGCGATATCATGGTGTCGTTCTTTACGTGAACCCTCTTCGGTCCAAAGTCCGCCACCTCCAACTGACCTGATTTTAGTATTTTTTTTAATGTGGGTTTAACATGGGTCGATATTATTTTTTTGTTTGAAATGGCATGAAGAACCCATGTGAAAAATATATTCGGATTTTTCAGAAGAAAAAAAACGTTTAATGCTGCTGTTTACAAATCAAAGCCCGGGACTTGCTGATCAAGGATTCCCGGTACAGTCGGCCACGGCTATGTCACAATCTCTATATAGATACTCAAAAAGATCAACATTGTGTTCAAGGATATACAAATAACTTTATTTAACATATACGGAACATTTCAGGGAAACATTAATTCGCATTAATACTGCAACTACGTCGAATAGATCACAAGCCTGTTTTGCCCTCGGAACCCCTCCTTCCTACCTTCCCCTTGCACCATCCAAATACATGAGAATGAGTGCCAGCAGCAAAAAACTCGCATCTTCGCTCAAAAAGGCTATGAAGATGTATGAAATTATCACATTATTTGTCACCGGTCATCCCCATCATAACAAGTCGACTGTTTTGTCCACTGGTTAAGCCGTGACAAATTAATACAAATAAAACAATAATGTGAATATGATATCAATATCTCAAAATTCTCACCGTATGTTGCTGGTGATGTATAGTGCATTAGCTGCCCACCACCAGCACTCGAGTTTCCCGTTTTTCCTCCTACACAAGGAGATCGGAAAGTAATTCAAATACGTACATATAGTATACATTGAATGAGACTGTGGTAATTTGAAAAAATAATACAGACTTTGACGATTTGTCAATTAATAATATGTCAAGCATAAAATGCAGGTGTGTCGATAATCGCTCTAAATGAACGTTGTATCAATGAAAGCGAGAAAACCAAGTCACCAAAAATGCCAAGATTGTATGATTCGAATACCGTGTTCCAGGAGTGATGATCAGGTGCAAACGATGAAATGCCTAACTAACGAACTGACTTGTTTTTATATATTAACGCTTCTATGTGCTTCAATACTGAAAATTTGTGTCCACATACCCTATAATGTTGTGCAACTATTTGATCATAAATGAAGAAATCACTATTACTTTTCTCTTTGATAAATAGATCTGTTATGACTTTGTGAAACGATTTTGTGTTCCTAGCTAGAATTTAGATTTGTTTATGTGAACATCTTATAGATACAAGGTAAAAATCTCTCAAAAAGTTGGTTGACCGACGGCTAAGTACACCGCATCAAATGGAGTTTGAGTTCACATGCACTCAAACGCAAACAAACTTAGCCCTTTGGTGCTAAAGGGCACGGCCAGAACCCGGGAACACATTTCCGGCCAGGAGTCAGGCAAGAGATCAGTGTCAGAGGCAGGACCCGACAGCGGTTACTAGTTTACCGCTGCGGCGTTACAATTGCCGGACCCTCGCCTACCCACGTCCATCCCGATCCCGAACCAGACGTCAATGGCGGAAAAGTATATCACTTCCGCGTCAAACCTCTTCCATTCACATATTCTCAACTCACACCGATCCAATGCACCCTCTCTCCCTATCTCTTCACTTCTGCCTCTCCTTCCTACTCCTGCTTCTCGCAATCCATCAAGCCAAACTTCGGTCTTCCTCCAGGCCTAACGTCAACTCACCTCCGCTTTCATCACCTATTTCACCTAATCTTCCCTCATCCATCCTCACCATGTGTTCGAACCACCTCAAAACACGAAGATCTATTCTGTCTTCTAATTTGCTTACCCTCCCTGTTGTAATTGGAACAAGGCCATTATTGACCCTATCATTCAGCGTCACTCTGGTAATGCCATACAAACATATTTAATCTCGATGATAATAAATCTTATTTCTCTTCCGCTTCTGCTCAACGTCCTACTGTTCGTTCGACTCGTTAGTGCACCCAACACTTTACCCACTTCCTTCAATCGACATTTCACCTCAGCTATCACCATGTCAGTCATGTCCACATGAGAGCCCAGGTACTAGTAAATTTGAACTTCTTCCGATAACTTGCACTTTTAAATATTTTCTCTTTTACCCGAGTATACTCTCAGCTTCTACCTCTCACGCACTACCAGACTCTGACATAGGCCTACACACCTTCTCAGAATCTGTCACAGATGCATCATCTGCAAAAATGAACTGACTATCTTCCAATTCCACCCATTTGTTCCTAACAGCTCTAAATCTCAACACAATACACTCGCGTTCACCACCCTGACCACTCGATCCATGTAGAGATTGAACAGTCATGGAGACATAACGTGTCACTTTCACTGTCAACCAAGCATTCAACGCGCTTCCCACTCAGACGCATGATCTGTTTCCAACATAAAGTTTCACAGCTGCTCTCAACTCATTGTTCTGTTCAACAACAAAGGGGACCGAAGTACGAAAATGACAGGTCACACTCGACGTATTCTTGTTCAACGTCATTATATTTAACCCATTCGCCCAGCGTCAGCAATAGACACTCTCAGCCACTGACGTGGCCGAGCAGACACCCTCACCCTCAGCCACGGACTCGCTACTCGGCAGCTCACCGCCCGAGATCTTCCATACCCACCGACACCCGTGGAGAGCGAGGAGAGAAGAGGGTGACCGGCTTAGGGGCGAAGTGTAGTTATATGGCAGATAATTGTAATAACTTTATGAATTGTTAGTCAGTTAACAAATAGCTACTCGTGTAGTATAATTTTTATTGTGGACACCAAAACAATGATTCTTGCTGCGTCTTTATGTCCCTCAGCCTTAATGTACGCACTAGCCAGACCCGTGAAGAGATACCCTCATATTATGGGGACTAGAGTTAGGGCAAATTATCTCGATGTTTTGTCGGTAAGAAAGTACGGAGATGGTTCACTCAGGTCCGGGCAGCAAACAGTCTGCATCCACGTCAACATCACTGATTTGACGTACATGACGCCATCTTGATGGAGTTGGCTTTCCTGACTTGTGTTGGCTCCCTCGTGGGCTGCGCGACGGTGTGGTTGGTGAGTGTGGGGGTCTGAGAGGAGGTGAGGCGGGTGTAAACAGTAAGTCTGTGGCGACGAGGGTTGCCACAGAGCCGCTGTCGGAAGAGCCGCTGTCGGAACCGGCAGGGCTTCACGATGCACAGTAGGGAAGCCATTCAGGAAAGGAGAGGTGCCTGGGTGTTTATGGGAGATGGAGGCATTGTCCCCCAATTGGTATGTTTCTATTACTGTAAGCACCAGAGCATTTTAATTAGTGTCCATGTCCTTCATCTACACAGGATCGCTCCAGCGCGGCGCATGTAGAGGCGTCCATAGGTGGGAAATGGATAAGCGTTTTGACCAGGGTTGGATTCCGTGTCACCGGCTTGAAGATGATCACGGGGAAGGAACGCCAGTATTTGATTACTTCAGTGAGAAAAAAGGGAGTGTAAATATGTTACGGCACAGCCAACGCATAGGCTGCATCTACGACAATGCCATCAACGACGCCCCTAACTCACGGAATATATATTAAAATATAACTCTGGTTTGTGCTCCGACTTTGAGCGATAACATAAACGTTTCTGTAAGTAAGTATTCTTGAATATAGTTACAATAGACCCATCCTCAATCTTCTCTCTGCCTGGTTCATAAGCACTCACAAGATTCAGAAGCACACACAATCACCCATCTTTGCATACCTAATTTGAGTCATTTCACCTTTACCTGCATCAGTCTTGAATACACGTCCACCCGATCACGCACTCAACCAACATCTCTCTGCATAACAACGCCACTCGTTCTTGGGCCACTTGTCACACCAAAGTCATACACTTCTCTGTCAGCTAATCTATCCTCACTAGTGGTAGCATTTCAAATTTACTACTGAGACACATCTCGCCAATCACTCTCCTATTAATTCCGTCCTCATAATTGTAACAATTTGAATTCCATTACCGTTATTATAGATTCCAAAAAGTTGTTAGCCTATCGTTTCCTTTTCCGTCCTCAAAACATAATTAGAGGAGATGGGATCTCTAGTCCCCGCGTTTCGCAACATGTAAATGCGTTTAGACACCTTTCAATGCTCTCTTCCATTACCAATCACTTAGGAACCAGCGTTGAATGAGAGCTTTATGCGTTTGCTTTATCATGCTCGATGTGCACATAGCCTATATGAATGTGGCAGCGCAAACTCGGCATATAATAATGAAAATAATAACACACTTCAATAAAAACCATCAATGGCATAGAAGTACATTTCATACAAAACTTTTTATACTAGAAATATGAATGATCCGCGAGGTTACTAAGGCAGAAACGTCAAATCAGGAAGCACATAAAAAAAAATCCCAACGGACACATATTGTCTTTCTTCAAGTGTGTACAGTATTTCTCTCGAACGTCCTTACATTGACGACCCAGCGAGCGCATCGCTGGTGCAGATTGCAATGAGAATTTTACAATTAGAAAACATTACCCTAGTCATGAGGCTGTATGTCGCTTCACGAAAAGTACGTTATTGTGATCCGATGCTTTCTCGCGGACGTCAAGCGTGGGACCTGCATCAGTCGACAAAAGGTGTCATTATAGCTCACTGTCAGCTTTCTCATATTGTATTGACAGAAATCGCTATGCAGTGCATTACAGTGAATTGGGTATCAGAACTTCCGTATTAGAATGTTATCAACGGCATTCTGTCGCCTGGTCTGTTTAGCAACATCATTATCGTCAGTGCAATCTACAGAAGCAATATGACCAAGATGCTTGAATTTGCCCACAGAATCCAATGTGACATCATCTAGCTTAACATCAGTCGAGAGGTAACGCTTAGGACCTTATGACTTGCTGATACACACACATTTTTTGAGGTGTTATGCACAATATCTCAGAGCCGAGCAGAATTACAAAAAAATATCAGAAGTTTCTGCGGTCATGGAGGTGAACGCGAGTATGCTGGGTTGTGGCTTAGAACTGTTGGAAGCGAATGCTATTTGCTAATGATACGGCCCTGGTTGCGGATTCACATGAGGAGCTATATAGGCTAGTGTCTGATTTTGGTAGAGTGTGTGAGAGGAGGAAGCTTCGAGTGAACGTGGTTAGGAGTAAAGTAATGAGATGCTCGAGGACTCTCGATGCGAGCGAGATTAGTGTCACCCGAAATGGAGAGCTCCTAGAGGAAGTTTAGTGTTTTAAGTATCAGGGCTCCCATGTGGAGATAACTGAACTAGTGGAAACTGAATTGAAGGCGCGAGTGAAGGAGGGGTGTAAAGTGTTGGGTGCACTAAAGAGTGTAATGAGTTGTTGGGCGATGGGGATGGAACCAAAGAGAGGGCTGGATGAGAGTTTTGTTGTCCCAACAGTAGTAGTAAGTGGCGCGAACGACGGATTTTGTCCGGTCTACGGGAATTTGCACATAACATTTCAGCGGGGTAGGACGCGATGCATGCACCTTGACTCACCGAGCGTACGGGGGTGCGCGCAGAAACGGGGGAGGGCGAGGGGCGTAGGATACCGGAACTGGTTTTCCGCGGCCAGCTAACGGACGGGGGAGACCGGAAGGGGAGGGGGACGGAAGGGGAACGGAAGGGGGAACGGC
>SDVV010010454.1:0-16250 GCA_016164225.1 Gammarus roeselii
ATATGTAGGCACACAATATGCTAAAGATTGCTAAAACTAAAGAGTCAAGTGGATAGATTTAATAAGAATAAAGCTTGAAGCAATGAAGAAACACCTAACATAAGTATGAAAAGAGAGGGGGGAAAATCTTTGGTTAGATTAGGTTGGGATGAGTTAGGTTTACGGGCATTATCACAGAACATTAGTGAAAAAATGATAGTGTGAGACAGATATTCTGAATTGGAATGCAATCTCATAACAAAGCCTGAATTAATCAATAACTCCTAAGTGTTTTAACTTCAAACGCCATACAGACATTTATATAAGTAAGACATGCGGGAATAAGCATCTAGTGAAGACATGCGAGCGGATAACATAATTGAGATGTACATTAAATTATTGAAGAAGTTTGGCAGTAAAACTCTTCATAAAACCGATAGATCAGCTCTCCAAGACGACATGGAACCGGAGTCGAGAGGTAAAACATATCAATATTTTGGATCATTACATCCAATTAACCGTATTATATACCCAACATTCCATTAAAATATGCGAATTTATGCCTGATTTAGATATATTCCTCTGAACCAATCAAGACATATAACAACAACTATGAAATAGCTAAATAAGATTCTCTACTCCACCCTAGCCGACAATGATTGACTATTATATCTTACCACACTCAGATGATAAATCTAACTCCAATATCCTACGTGATCTGGTTCATGACTAAGATCGTAATCTAATAACATAACAGCCATACCAAAAATATCTGACATTTAACACTGACTTCATGAGAATAATGTTATTTTTACTACGATATCTATTCAAATCTATAAAAAAAAATCCTAGACCTAACTGATGCTAACTGATGCTCTACAGTGCTTTACTAGTTCTCTTCTCAGTAATCTACCACTGATATATAACAAATTTCAAAGGAAACACCCTATCATGGTACAGTACCACACATATACCACGCATCTGTTTAGTCCATCATCTCTGAACAACATCGAGCAAAGTCACATCCTGGATACAACCAAAAATCTATACACAGTTACAGTGGTCAAGAATGAGGCTGACATGAGTCTCAGTGAGTGTGGCCATAAAAAGCTGGGCTTCTGTTCACTGATGACCTAAATAAATCACTACAACGAATAGCAGCTTGTCGAATAACCTCTCTAACAAACCCATGGAACTTGAGACCGACGACCACAAGAACTTTCATAATCACGTTGAACTTGGACGAAGTCTGAATGACCACCAAAGAGTGTAAGCCACCAATACACCAGGGCTTCCCACCATTATGTAAATCGTCTTCTAAAACCTTAAACTATACATTTGCTAAGGTTCAATTACAAAATTTCAGTACGGACTGACACCTCTTAAAAATGCATTCCCATGATTATCGTGGAAAAAAACATACAACAATAATAACTTTAAAAAAAACAGTTAAATTAGATTCTCTACTCAGCTATAATTCACATTGAAATTGTAAAACACTATAGGGATCAATCATAGTAAATCGACCTACATACACAAATAGGCATAAACAGACCGAGGTTTTTGCCTAGGGGACTCTCTAACTCCTCTTTAATATTGAAGAATGGTCCTACAACAAACATACAATACCCTAACAGCAAGACCGAGTTTGTAACAAATGGGATCTTCTATATCTATAGTAAGCACGTCAAACATTGTATCAGGATGTAAGAAGATACATGAAACACCCAAAAATATACAGCTTGTAACTAAATTATACTTGAAATAATGTTCTACATTTTATATACACACGTAATATATCCAAATATTCTGATGTTGTATAAATAAATAACAGATTGCATTGGAGATGGGAACTGTACAGAGAACGTACAAAACTAAACGAAAATATACTAAAACGCTCGAGTCATGACAAATCAAGAAGAATCATTATCTACCATACCCAAAACATACATAAGAAAACGTGATGAACGAGAAAGAACTAGCATGTTACCAAACAAACAACTAATGTGTATAAGATCCCAAGACATACGAGCGACCTAACTGAAACCTTTAGAAAATGATGTGGAATACTTCTACGCAAATACGGTATAGTATATACGAAATCTGATTAAATTAGCCTCAACTCAGTCCAAAACAGGGTTAAAATAACATATCTTTAACTAAAGTAACCACGGCTAAGTCGTAACAGGATGTTATATATACATATAATATATCAAAATGCTGCAATAACCTACCAATCATAACTGAAATAATGTGGAAGATGCAAACCTAAAATATCCTAAAAATCCTATATAAATCAACATAAATCACCCGATCATAACCAAGTATACATAGCACAATTTAATAACTTACAATAAATCCATATCGTTCAGGTGTTCTCGCTATTAGAATACCGCGTCAATGGAACACCGATATATCTGATTAAAAACCTGGATAATGCAATATGGGGTAGATAGATTCTCTGCGCAGATGTTGCATCAAGCCAAAATACAAACATCAATTCGCCAACAACCTGACTAATAATCCATGCTATTCCTATAGATATTATATACATATGAAATAAATAGATGGAAAATCCAAAACATTGCCCAAAATTCAATATCAGGTTGGTACCATACAGGGTCGATCGCACACTAAGGCTGCAAATTGAGTTATAAGACATCCCTACCACACTAACATATCAGACAAAATATCCCAACCCCAACCGATACAAATCTACCAATCAACCAACCATCGAATGAGTCAATTATACCCTCAATTAGACAAGAATACAAACATATATGTCCACAGAAAAAATACATAGAAACAATAAACCATTCATAAATATAAAACGATACATACACTCACAACGTAGCAAACGTGCCACGGAAACAAAGTTATAAGACAAAGAACAGGCATGAGCAAACTCACTTAATTTTCCAGGAGCGCATCCAACTTTCTGCCTAGGGGGTTACTCTATCGCACCCACCAGAAATCGTATAAATATATATAACGAGCAGCAGTTAGTGACCAAGCGTACTTCAATAGAACCATCTAAAGAAGAAAAAACATATACAAATACAATAAATATTATAATACAATAAAAATTCAAAAATTCAAATTAGAAAAACTGCCCATCTAGGCCGCAAGCCTTCGCGTCACCCGCCTTCGCATCGACCGCCTTCCGGCCGCTGACTCAAGGTTGCATGCAATGCCCCGATGAAATGTTATGTGCAAATTCCCGTAGACCGGACAAAATCCGTCATTCGGTGACATACACTACTCCCGTCAGACTCCAAAGACCATTAAGGTAGATCAGAGGGATCCAGGGAGGCCGTTAAAGCCAAACATAATAATCAATTATTAAAACACAAAGATAGAAACTGGAATTAGTGTGCACTGATGATTCAAATGAAAAACATGCCTCCATTCCCTGTGTGCAGTGTGCTTCAATTTCTCAATAAGATTTTGCCTCTGAAATGTCTTATTATAGTTTGACAGCGTTCACTCATTTCCCTGGCATGAAGGAAAGTGAATCTTCTTAGGTATGTTCTCAGAGAGGTCAATTGCAACTTTGACTTTGATTTTTGACTATGACAAAAGTTTTAAATAACTAATTGCATGGATTGCTTCCTGCCGTCACGGATAGATATGTGCCTATTCAACTGAGAAAACCTCCCAAATGTGGTCAGCATCAGCACCAGCTTGGTTGTTGAAATTAAATCTGGAGAATGGAGCAAGTTCAAGGAAGTGTGTGAAGTGTACAGACAAAATCATGTGCTCACATTGGCTGCACATAACGAGTTTTATCAGCCTAATGCTAGATGCCATCACTAGCTATGCCACCTGGTGTGGTTCCCAATATGAGCGCCTTACCTTTGGAGCAAATTAAAGCAACCCAAGTTATTTCCCACATTGGTACATATCAATTAAACAGATGGTCTCTTCCTCTGTGGGTCCTTTGATGTTGATCAATGGTGAGTTGGAAACTGATCTTCACTCAATGTGTGAGGTATTTGACTGGCTGTTAAACAGGCTATGTTTAGCTGGACCCAACATCTGCTCCCCACCTGATGAGTGATATTGTAATGGAGCATATTATGGTCAAAACAGCTAATATGCTGTTACCGGGGCAGTGTTTGTTGTCTTGCAGCACAATCCTTCTCTTACAATTCTTACATTCCTCATTTGATTTGCTTATCACGCACTTCAATTAACTTGTTTTTCTGTTTGTTGCAGGAAATAAATTAATTAATCCTTGCTTGCCAGTATCAGCAAAGTGATTGGTTGCAGAACCCACTTACCATCATTAACGTTTCAACTCTGATTAATTGAGGCTGCTGCCTGGGTGAGTTGTTGAGTTATATTAGCCGCAGATTTTTTCCCAGATAGGAACCTTCAATTGTAAATATTTAACATAAATTTTCATATTTTTTTTTCATTTGTTTATTTGTGATTATTCCTCCAATTTTTGTAACCACAGATCCATTGAAGGCAAGTAATTAATATCACCAGTATGCACCTAAATGCATGAGACTCGAATGATATGTAATTTCTATTCAAATTTTCATATCAATAATTATTATCGTTTATGATTTTATTTCATTGACTTTTGTGAAAACCTTATTAATAAATGTTTTAAACATAGAATTTTCATTCAGTGGATCTGCTGGATGCACTTCCTTGATTTTGATGATGATTTATCTATATATATATATATATATTTTTAACATTTATCTTATGCTTTGTTCAAAGCTGCTATGACATTGTTTGTTCAATCACATTACCTATGATTTGCCTTTGAAAGAGTTGCCTGTTCCTTTCAATGTTCCTATGAGGTAACTTAACATTTTTTTTTATTCAATTGCTGGTGAGTGAGATAATTGCCTTGTTATATTTTAATTTGCCTACTATCGGTTAGAGCCATATTTTTCTTGTGTTATAATGCCTGCTTTATGCTTGGAGTTTAGTTTGGTTTATTTGGCCTTCAAGTGGCCCTTGGTTTCTCTCCATGATTTGGTATTCATTTAATTTCAAATTACGACCCCAGTATCCTCCCTATGGCCTCAGGAATCCTTCAAGGTTAGTCAGATTATTTATTGTCATCTTCGTATTCTTTCCTACAGTATGCTTTCTTCTCTTCGGAAGTCTGCTACGTCTGCCCATGCTCTTAATTTCATGCTCCTACTTCTAAGTCCCACTCTTTAGTCCTACTCCTAAGTCCTACTCCTAAGTCCCTCCCCTTAGTCCTACTCCTAAGTCCTACTCCTAAGTCCCACTCCTAAGTCCTACTCCTAAGTCCTATTCCTAAGTCCCACTCTTAAGTCTTGAAGCTAGCCACTCACAATAGTACACACTGGTTCGCAACCCCTCAACTGTACCACTCACCTTCATTGCCGAGTACACTTTTTTGGATCACTTCCTGTTTTTATTTCCCTTTAATTTCCACCATTGATAAGAGACATCCTATGAGACACAAGGACAACGAGTTTGTCCGTCCCGCGAATTGTGTAGCCCGGCAACAGTGCTGTTGGTGCTCTCTGGCGTTGATGGTAACTTGAGCATGGGACTAAAAAATCTGCAGCCATTAATGATGTAGTCCTGCTGCACTGAGTTGGCATATCCCCTTTCCATAAATTAATAATTGGTTCTTAGAGGAAGTATCTTTGCATTATCTGTAGGAATTGTCAAATGTTGTTCTACTTATGGAAGGTCAAATTTCAGTACCTATAACCCTCTGAATTATTGTCCTGTGGGTTATACTTAAGTTTTCTGCAGGTCAATGGAGCGAATAATAGTTTCTTGTTTGACATCTTGATCGGAGGTCAATGGGTTCCTTTCTAATGATGAGTTTGGATTTTGGAAAGGCAAGTATCAGTTTGTAGTTTTGGGGTCTTACTTCCACCGGAGCCTCATCGAGAGTCATCGCAGGCTTCCCCATAGGGCATTTAGATCCGTCTATTCTGGTAGGCTTGCACACCTATGTGCGCAAAATCAAATTAGAAATTGATCTTGATATACAAGCAGACTAGTGCGTTCAGGAATGAGGAGGATTCAAGCGTATGGTTTCATACAGCTTCATACAGTATGGTCTACGTATAGTATGGTATATTTTCATAAGCGATTATTTTTCTTTGCGGTTGGTTGTTTCAGTGAGCAAGCTTTGTAGATTATTGCTAGTGCGTTACAATCCCTCGTAAGTGTTCCACACTGATTGCCACCTGGTAACAACAGGGGCATGGTGGCACATCCGATCCCATGTCTACATCCAGAAGGTGGTTGTGAGTTATCCCCGTGTCGAGTGCACAAGCGGTTGATGAACACTTTGTCCCTTCTATTGGAAAACTTAGTTTCCCATTCTCCTACAGATGGCTTCACAGCAAGCATATTTTGTCCACTCTGTTGCCACAAGTCGTTTCATCAAGATGTTATACGAGAGTTGATGATTGGGAATCAGTCTCGGTAATGTATTGCGATAAATTGTTATGGATGGGTAGACGTCAGTTTAGTAAGGGAATCTGCATGCTTCTTTTTCTCGTATTCCCACGTGCCAGGGGATCCAGCACAATTCAACCGCTCGACACCCGTCATGGAAATTGCGAATAAATTGTGTTGCAGCATTTTCGGCTAGGTGAGAGCAATTAGATTGTCCAAAAATGCACCATATTTGGGAAGGCGGCTAATCTTTGTAATGAAGTTTGCTAATTCGAGTTTGTGCAACTCTGCAGGTAAACTGAGGATCAGCTACTGCTTACTCATAGAGATGTGTCCCGGTGGAGGAATTATGGACAGTTTCCACCTATCGGAGACTGGTCTATCAATATATTTTGTGGAGGGATTCAAAAGATTTAAAGAATATAAAAAGTGTAGCAAAGATCTTCAAAAACTCTTCCAGGGGGATACATGGTAAGAAATAAATTTTTAGCAACACTTTCTCTGCAAAGAACGTTATCTCCATGGCTCCTACTCAGTCAAATTGATGAGTAGGGAAATACATACAAAGATATTAGGAAATGTTTTCAGACGCCTGAGGTTATCCATCATTAAGAAATGCCAGGAAAGAAGTTTAGGTGAGTAAGAAAATCTTAACAATGGATTAACCATTATCTGCAAACTTGTGGCATAGCAGGTAGAGGACCAATAACGTCGCAATAATGTAAAGAAAATTTCTTGTTCATAAGCCTTACCTTACCCTGCCGGATGACTGGAATTTATATTGTATTAAGTCAAGTATCATATGTGCTTCCATGCCCTTAATTTCAGAACTTTGTGCTCAAGGCACCAATTAACTCTCTACCTCATCTTCAATGTACCTAAATTGGGAACTTACATTTTTGTGGATCATTCCTGCCGTTCAATGGCAGCAATTTCCGTTTCTTAGAGCTGATAATATTTTTCAACAACATATGTCAATAAAAATTGGATTTACAACAGTCATATAAATTGAGGGACACATCAACCAGTGATATGCCCACTATAACAATTTGTTACCGTGTCTTTGGAGACAGAATCACTTTGTTGGGGAATTCTCCCTAACCATCAATGGACGGGATCGTCACAGGGACGAATTAAGCGCTTATGTCAGGTGTCGCTAAACCAATATAGACACAACAGCATTAGTTTCTTACAGACATTAGCGCATGTGAAAGTTAGCGTTTGTTCGCATTAGATGACATTATTTTGGATGCAATGCCAAGTTGATCATACTATGCACTGGCTTATTCCATAGGTCTAATATCAAAAAATGACTTTTAAACTGATAAACCTATTTAACAACGTAAGAAAAATAATTTAGCTTCATATTTTCTGGCGTTAACGACGAATAGGCAAGTTTTTTCTGTCGCCTATTCCAGTAAGCGTATCGAAAGTGAGCTCATGAAGAAGTTAGCGCTTTTGTCAGTAGCGGTTGCGCCAGTAGCAGTAAAATAAATATCCTCAACATTGGGCGATTAGAAAAGTAGCTATTGTTTTTCCGCCGCTTGTGAAAGTGCTCGATTAGAAAATGGGCTGATGGAACTGTTAGTGGTTACAACGGTAGCGCTAACGAAGGTAGCTTTAGAATGGTGTAGCTCAATAGATAGAGACCCAACAAAATTACTGTTCAATAGCTTACTCCCTTACCCATAATGAAACTTGTTATTCCACTAAGTAGCTTTTTTATACCGAAGCGCGAAGGCCTGATCTGTAGATTGTGATCTCAGGTTAATACTTAATATTAGGCATTTTCTTCCTTTCTCTGCAAATCAGCTTTTGATAGCGAAACGAGAAGGCTTAAACAACTATTGATTGCAACCTCAAGTTAATAGATTTGAACTTTTTTGTGTCTCTTACTTCATTCTTAGCAGAGTGGCTTTCATTAGTGAAACGCGGAAGCCAAAACTACAGAAAACAGAGACTCGATACTAAAGTTAGTGACTTGATACTGGGAGTCTGTGACTCAATACTCACGTTGTGACACGTTTCTGAGAGTAGGTGACTCGATGCTGAAAGTTGTGACTCGATACTAAAAGTAGGTGACTCGATACTGGAAGTTGGTGATTCGATACAAGAGATTGGAGACCCAATACACGATGTTGGTGACTCAACACTCGAAATTGGTGACCCAATTCTGGAAGTTGGTGACTTGATACACGAAGTTTTATCACTCAATAATCAAAGTTGGGGACTCGATATTCAAAATTAGAGACTCGATACTGGAAGTTTTGACTAGACAAACGTAGTTGGTGAATCGAAACTCAATAATCGAAGATGGTAATTCAATACACGAAGTTGGTGACCTGATACTTGAAATCGTCAACTCGCAACTCGAAGTTGGTGACTAAGTACTCAAAACAGTTTGGGTACTGAGTAGTAGGGCTTGTGCCCGAAGGGTACCCGTGGGAGAAGAATACAATTGGTGACATTTACCAAATGTATAACTTTTTTGTTAAAGACCGATAACATTAGGTCATGAAGCGGGTGGCATGTTTATGACGGAAATATTCAGCCTTGAAAGTGTTTAGGCTGGAGAGTTTGGAAAGGAATGTGTTTAGGCTGGAAAGCTATTACCAGCGAATATCTTACTATGCAAAAATATAGGATGGAATGTTGATACGACGGAAAATGTAAACGATCGAATTTCAACACGCTGGGACGCATTTGCAAATAGTTTTTTTAGAACCGAAAGTGTTTAGTACGGAATTTCTTAGACAGAAAGTGTTTACGCTGGAATTATTTTGCCTCGAAAAGTTAACGATGGAAAGAATCCTAGCTGGAAACTACCCCAAGTCAACTGACACCGTTATGTATAGGATCGAATAGTTTGGCCCAGAAATCGTTTTGAACGAAAAATGTTCATGACGGAAAAATCTACGATTGAATTTATTTTCCCAGGAAGTTGTCGTTGGATGGTATGCATTTAGCTGTAACCTAACCTAACCGAACATAACCTAACCTTACAAGAAAGAAGTATAATGTTTTTTTCATCGTCCATTTACCCAAATGAAACATTTCCATCGTAAACACTTTCCGTTCTGAACAAATTCCGCCCAAAACATTTTCCGGCTGATATACATTCGACTGAATCGAGTTGCCCACAACAGACTATTCGATGGGAAGCACTTCCAGCGAAAAAAAAAACGTCGTAAATAGTTTCCATCCTGAATAATTCGATGCTATCAACATTCCATTTTTAACCCTTTCGCTCCAATTTTTTTTTTTGAGCAAAAACGTTTCATGCCAATGAACAATATGTTTAATCTTCTTTCCAAGCTACAGGTTTTCGATTGAAAATCTTTCCTTTGTAAACACTTCCGATTGAAAACAGTTTCCAGATAAAATGAATCCGTAGAATTGTTTCCGTCGTAAAAACTTTCATGGCTAAATAATTCCAGCGTAAATACATTGCCCGATTTCAGCTAGGATTCTTTCCATTGTAGAGGTTTCGAGGCAAAATAATTCCAGCGTAAACACTTTCGGTTCTAAAAAAAAAAATTGAAAATGCGTCCCAGCGTGTTAAACTTCGTTCGTAAACGTTTTCCGTCATACCAACATTCCATCCTATATTTTCCCATGGTAAGATATTCGCTGGTAATAGCTTTCCAGCCTAAACACATTCCGTTAAAAACTCTCCAGCCGAAACAATTTCGAGGCTGAATATTTCCGTCGTAAAAATGCCACCCAATGAAACGATTAAATACGAATAGAACCTTTTCTATTGTTAATTTCATAGACTTCTTCTCACCATAGACTTCCACTGAAAGGTGAAGGATATAGGTTCGCGGCTACCTGACCTCGAAAAGAGACATTTTGGCCGGTCTTTTAATGGTATAAGGCCAGCCCATAAACGCCATTGGCCCAAAAAAGCTACCAGCTCAAGCTCGGGGGAGGGGAAGTCTGAATCTGTTGTGACTGAGGGAAGAGCTACGCACGTGCTTGACTATCTGTCAGGAAATATCTGATTTACCAATAAACCTTTTAGCAATGAACTAAATACCGCTCCGGATAATGGGTTTTGCCTAAACCTGCACTGCAATATCTAGCTGAACAATCCTCATTTAACTGGCACGGGGGCCAAACAGGCAAGGATGTGCTCCACTAGCACCCAAGGTATAGGCAAGCTTGCCATGGCAAGCAGGACGCGGCGTTTCTTGGAAGCTTTCTGTTCAACACACAACAGCCATAAGTACTTGTCATCAAGAACAGCCAACGAATTATTCCCTGCTATACCGACTAATCATGCGCTATATCAAGTTGGCCAAGTCCGCCCAACTGGGTCACGGGCCATTCCATCTACGATAAGTTGTGCTGATAAGGAATCCGAACAATTCTATGTATAGCTTCAGACTAGTACTGCGATTTCTCAAGTTGGTCAGGCTTTGCCCCTTTGACAATTGTTCAGCTACTATGACGATGGCAAGAAGCACCATCCGTAGTAGCTTGACAGTTACTAGCAAGGTTACTTTAGGAACAGGTGTACAAAAGTGAGAGAAAACTGCTTTTCGGCTATGGGCAAACGGCAAATCTGACAAATCGAACGCAGCCATGTTGTACTTGTCATAATTGTTCAGTTTCAATTGAATTATTCCGCGTTTCCTTTAAAATCACTATCTGTAAACATTTGCAGAATATGGGTCAAACTCTACCGGAGCTCTGACGCAAGTTTTTTTTTAGCTCACCGTAGGGTGCGCACATTTTTAGTGTCGTGTTTAATGTATTAAGAACGATAATTATCCAAATTACATAAAGAAAAATTATAAGCTACAAATCTCTAGCAAAATTCCAATGCATAATCGATTTTTTTTTGTGAGGGATATACGAGTAGAATGGAAAACATGTTCATTGTTGTTTGATCTATTATAGTTTTGCCCATTGAAACAACACACCACGGGTGACCACAAATTAAAATTTATCAATTAATAATTAGATAACGCAAGGAATAACTGTTTTCTGAGTTTTCTTCAGTGCATCGTAAGTTTTATTTCGTTTCGTCCATTTTTTATATCCTAAAATTAGATGACCTGAATGTTTCCATAATTGTTACTACTTATATTTTGCTCTGAAAAATTTGAGTACTAACGAAACCAATAAAGTCTATGAAAGAAGTCCGCAGCATCACTACCCTATCATGCGGATACACTTTACAACCAGAATTTCGATGACGCGAAATGTAGTCGGGAGCCCAGCGCTCCGCGCTAAAATTATTTCCGCACGCGAGCACTATCGCCACTCCACGTCAGCGCACTGTCATTGCCGGACACTTGTCATAACCGCTAAAAATCTTTCAGCACACGTGCTTTCACGATAAACAATGTTTCAGCCCACGCGCATTTGCGCCACAATCAATACATCCCTCACTCAGAGCAGCTACTGTCATATCCGCCACTGTCGTATCAGCCACGAGTCGTTCCATTTTACTGGTTATCACTTTAATGAAACTTCAGTAACCTGACACTGATATAACTGGAGCTATAAAAACGGCATTACTTACCCTAGAATAATACGTACATTTGTCCCTCGGGTTAGAAAAACGTACCCCTAGGTTAGGTTAGATTGGGTAGGAAAAGTTTCATTAAAGTGGTAACCAGTAAAACAGTAACGTAGTTCGGTTGGTGGAACTACTCATGGCTGATATGCCAGTTGGTGGATATGACATTAGCTGGTCTGACCAGGGTACACTAAGACTACACGGTAAAACGGATAATTCAATACGTGACGTCAGAATCACTTGGTCCGACGTCATGGCTCCGCCCTGCCTGCCCGTGACGTCACTGGAGCAACACAGCGAATATTGGCATATCCAGGCTAGTCATTTTAGGCTCGAAACTTTTGGGTATTCAAGTAGTTTATTTATATTTAATATATTTGGACAAGCCCTCATCTTTAAGAACAGATCTCCAATATTTTATTTTGGTCACAATTTTTGAGTAAACACTAACTATTTGATTAGAACAAAACAGGTTATGAAGGTGAGATTTTTTTTTCTCAGATGGCTGAAATGACAAGCTGAAACTTTGTTTACTTTTCCTGTGTGTTTCTTGGGTATATACTTTGTTGTTTTACTGCTTGTACATCGGACAGTAAATATAATTGTAAACCTACGGTGATCAGAGGTATTTTTTGACGAAGTCCAGGATAATTTCATTATATAATTATGGAATTTTGGGACACCAATATTATTCTATCATTGAATAAATCTGGAAGCAAGGCGGTTTTTATGTGTTTCCCAAAGAAATTCTCATCAAGATGAGCCGAAACCATTTGTACGTTGTTCAAATCAAAAGCATCCTGACGGCTTGTAGCCAGCTGCTACCATTTCCTCATGGCGTCTAATTTAGGAAACCTAAGAAACGAAACTTTTTCTGTTGTGAGACAACTTCGGTTCCTACAACCGTGCACTGCCCAGCATGGCATATTGAAACTAATCGTTTTAAGAGTGAAAGTCACGAATAAATGACGGAACACCGAATCGCTGTTTCAGCACCAGTGACACCAAACAAGCGATACGCGGAGGCTGCCATAGGTAGAAATTGTTGTAATAAAATTAGCAGCATAATTAGCAGCAGGTGATAATTTATCCGGTTTACCCTGTAGTGTTAGTGTACCCTGGGTCAGACTGAGGAACACTACGGATGTTCGCTGTTAAAAATTGGCCTCGTAGTTAGGTAATCGAAACAACTTGTGGCTGATATGACAGTTGGCGGAGATGAAAGAGGCTGATCTGACGTTAGCTGTAATAGAATTTAGCGTCAGGTATAGCGACCCATGTAGTCCACCTTTAAAACCTGGTTCTTTAGATCTCTTCGACAATTAATTATAAATATCTCAAAAGAAGAAAGACGTGGGTGTAGGCAGCCGCCCAAAAACTCGGCGTCCCGAGTTGAGTCCTGGCGACTGCAAGCAGTATTCTGACTATAAGTATCCACATACTGCAGGCAGTATTCTGACTACAAGTATGTACAGAACTGCCTGGATACTTATCAGATGTCCTAGATGCACTAGATTTCGCGCCATCAACTTTGTTTACAATTTATATCGGTGGAATATGGTGCATTCAATAGCATGTCAGTGATTACGAGCGTCTATAAAGTCTAATACAATTTATGGTGCGTAATAATAATTACCATCTGAAGAAATGCGCAAGGATGACCAGCGTTTTGAAGAAGAAAATGTTGCCATTCTGCTTGTGTGAACACGTTCTAGTACTATTAACTACTCAGCGCCCATTCTCCGAGCTGGTCAACTTCCATAGAACAGGTGATTGTTGGTGTACAATAGTTTGACTTCCAATCAATAGATAAATTGATAGTTAAATTACATGGAACAGCGGTCGCACTCAGCTGTTGAACTTGAACTGGCCAATTGACTGAATTCTTCCTGGTCGAGGAAATGAGGTTTCATAGGATATTTTTCAGTATTTTTTTGTTCTACAGAGCGCTTTCTGAAAAAGTATTAACAGATTGTTTAACACTAACAGTAACCTAGCATAACAAAGTGGTGACAATTTCAAAGTCTAGAGCACCTTTAAACTGTGCACAGAATGGCTACAAATATGAATGACCTCTCGAATACCTTGAATTTCAGCGATGAATGAGTAAAATTTGAGTGACCATTAGCCACGGTCATAAATAAGTAAATTTCTTGATATTGAGAGCTGCGAAATCACACGGTCAAGTTGATATGAATATTTAAACTAGTTTTTCTTTATCTAATAATATAATACAATTGTTTTCCCAACCCAAGAAAAGACATCCTATCTGTTGGCTGAGCAGGCCGAGTGCGTCATCAGCTTGTCAATAGGAAGTCATGGATCAAATTCCTACCTTGGAGTCTGGTCCCGGCCTGTCAGAGAAGGAATTTGGGGCAGCGCGACCACGGAGACCACAAGGCAAGGGCATAACTCTGGGCACTGAGGGCAGAGGGGAATATTATACCTTTATAAGGATTATTGGCCAACGAAAGTCCTCAGATTGTAGCTGACAACTGTACAGTGACTTTCGACACTTAGAAACTGCAGGGACTATTGACTGAGGATAACACTCCATTCTCCATGGATTATTTCTCATTAGTCTGGTTGTCCCACGTTAAGCGCAGTGACTACGAGCAGAAAAACACTCATGTAATTCTTAGCCGATTATAATTTCCTCTCTTTTCATGAAAGAGATGGCAACACCGAAGTGATTTTCGACGGAGATTAATGATACAGTACTTATGACCTTAATATAACTATGCTGGTGATGAACCGGACGTCATATTTTAGACATCGGTGGATGTAGATGCAGATATTAAAAATGATCTATCGGGTTTTATAAGCCGCCGTGGCCGACTGGTTAGCGTGTCCGACTGCAGTGTCAGCCTGTAGTGCTGCATGTCGCGAGTTCGAGCCTTGGCATGAACACGGCGGTCTTGTGGGCGAGGAGATTGGGCGCCTCCCCTCTCTGTGTCAGCCTAACTTAGCCACCCTCGCAACTAGGTGGAAACAGCTTTATGTCTATACATACATACACATACAATAACGAACAATAAATGCCCATTTACATCATTGTCCATTATATGAAAGACTATTTTCGTTGATAGATTCAATCACTGAATTAAATTCTAAACAAATTTTACTGTGGTAGAATAATTTCCTCTAAAAAATGTGTTCGAATCGAGATCAGTAGCTATAATGACGTCCAATGACGGATTTTGTCCGGTCTACGGGTTTTTGCACGCCCTATTTCACAGGGTGGCCACAAACTCGAATTTTTGGGGTGCCCAATGACGGATTCACATGGTGGCTAACCGGCATACTGAAATAATGAAATAGGGCCCAATTAGCGGTGGGGTGGTTGTCAGGACCTCGAAAAAGGGTCACCAAAAACGCAAATGGTGGGTAGGGGGAGGAAGTCAGGCGTAAAGAGGTGCCAAAACGGCCCATTTTTGGGTCACCAAAAAACGCAAATTGTTTGGAAGAATGTTGTTCCTTAGTGTAACCGACTTAGTTGCTGTATATCTCGGACATTATACTTGTAGGTTGAGACAAGTACTCTTGTGATCAAGTTAATTACTGTAGGTACATAGAGAACATCCGGTAGGAGAGTGCCCATGACAGGGCATAATATATCAGTGTCAATTAGTGATCTAATCTCTAGATGTACTCCTTTCGTTGCGAGTTTTTGACAGTTAATACGTATTGTAGACGGTAAGTATGCTTTTATTTTATTTAATTGGTTTATTCGCAAGAAATGACGAAACATATTAACATGTTATGTCAGTGTAGGTCTCTTTTTTAATAGATTACTTTTATATCGTATTATATAGTTTCACAGGCACCCTGTTATTTCAATGGCTTTTATTGCTCGCACATTTTGTTATGTATTCGACGTTGTTACCGTAGGATATCGTTGCTCATTCGTCATCATACCTAGGTTTGACATCTTTCTCTTTATTAGTGTGTCCCGTAGTATGCACGGGCTATTTTATAGCACGATGGATATTGTTGGATTAAATCCATTCCTTTTAAGCGTCTCCTACAGTCCAAATGCAAGTGGCACTCGAGGATCTTTTTATCCATCAATGTCACATAAAGATCTTATCTCATATCGCACCCCTCGGAGAATAAGGTTACGGTACGACCTGAATACTGTCTGCTCACGGTTACGGTTGGCTTACGGGGCGGTTACGGTTGCTTACGGACGGACGGATGGACAACGTTCGGACATACATTGGCAGTTTTTATGTTGTGAACATTTTCCATTATATTGTATTTATATATTTTTTTCTTCTTTAGATGGTTCTATTGGGGTACGCTTGGTTTCCTATCAGTTGTACAT
>SDVV010010455.1:0-16250 GCA_016164225.1 Gammarus roeselii
GAAAGTAGTGATGGTGATGGGGAAGTGGTCACTTCCGTAAGGCTCCTCCAGCACTTGCCAGGCAAGGTCTGGCGAGAGGTTTGGGGAGCAGAAGGATAAGTCAATAGCCGATAGCGAGGCTGTCTGAGTATGGAAGTGCGTCGGTTCTCCGGTGTTAAGGAGTGCAATATCAGAAGACAGAAAGAATGCTTCGACGTGCCCTCCACGTCCATCAGCTGTATCTCCCCCCCAGAGGGGGTGTTTAGCATTAAGGTCACCTATAAGAAGGTAGGGTGCAGGAAGTTGACCAACCAGGTTAGTAAGAAGTGCGCATAAAGTTAGTTCTTTTGAGGAAATATATAGGTTACAAATTATCGTGCGTTTCATATTGTACAAACTCATCAGTTCGACGTAGATGGCAAGGCGGGGTTGACTCCGGGCCCAAGGGGGCGTCAGATCCCCTCGATGCTAGCGCACCCACGTGAGGAGGGCTAGCATCCCGTAAGGCTCTTGCTCAAATAAACTGGTACTAATACAGATTGCAAGACTGATTGCAAGACTTAATTCCTCAGTAGGGGGATAGCCGAACCTCAAACGCGCCTCACACTTCTGTCATGCACTCGCACACCTACCAAAACTTAGCCCTTCAGCGATAAAGGGTTCGGCAAGGTCCCTAAAACCCACACTTCGGGTCAGGAGTGAGGTCCGAGATTAGATAAAAGTGACGAGGCTTCTTGCGCGTTTGAGTCAGCGTCCTTCTGGCGCCAAACGTCGAACCAAACTAGTGATGCAGCAAGTCATGAAAATTTGTATTCGATTAGAATGATTGCGTTTACTACAACGTCAAGTCAATGTCCTTCATGCTGCGCTTCGGCACTCCTAGCGTGACAGCAAGGAGAATTAATATCCAACCTACCCTAATCCAGAGTCTCAAGGATTTGCAGTCGTCCTTAAGGTGCCGAAGTCAATGCGTCCAACACCAGCAGAGGGGCAAGATGAAATTAAGTAAGGAAAACAGCAAGAATGGAAAACCGGAAACGGATGAGTCGTGGAAAACGGTTGCATGAAAGAAAGCGCAGAACTTGGCTGTTATTCGCCAGGCAAGTGAAAAAATATGGACCAGAGTGTGTGTGTGTGTGTGTGCAATTACTATAGGGAGAGTCGTTAAGAGAGAGTTTGAGATAAGTTAAGGGAAATCTGAACTAAAGATAAGATGCAAACAAGGTAAATAAAAGTAAGTAAATTTAGGATCGTGGAGAAAGATGAGGTAGTGAAGGGTGAAGAAGTGAGGAGTCTGAAGGGAAATAATGATGACAAAGGTGAGGCAGTGACTCTGTGCTGCTCAAAAACCTAACAGATACCTAAGAGAAAGGGAGAATCAACAAGATGAGCGAGTCTCATTCAGTGATCGAAGCGACACAAAAAAACATCAACGTACACAATCTCATTTCCACGAATTCGTTTGCGAAACTGAACGCGATTATTCTGCGTGACTATTTATTGGCACAATTTATTCGTGCCCGAAGTAAATAAACGTTCGATCGCATGAAAGTGGACCTACTCTGACATATGAAGGAATGATATAAATTAAAACCAAACGTGTATAGTGCAAAATGTATAATTAACAATAAAAAATTAGTTTAGAGGTCATAAGAGAGCTGAGAAACACGGATCAATGGCCTGCTTGCAACATACCGTTCTCAGCGATAGTTGCGATGAAGCAACGGCGTGCTTGCATCACATCAGAGTCTGACCGCAACAACAGTTTCTCTTCTCAAAAGCCTAACCACAGGAATAAATCATCGCAGAACTTTATTTCCTGCACTCAAAGCCTGGCCGCTGTAATTTAGATTGTTTCGCTTCTAGAAAAAACTTATTGCTGCAGTCGATACGACATGGCCGCAGCTTGCCGTCAACACCAATGACCTGCAGGTAGCACCGCTCCCCCTACATCACAATACAAATGCGAGATAACATAGGACATAATGTGTATGAAAGTAATAGACGAATGGAAGTGAATAAATAGTCTTCAATCAAGCATAATCGGTTAGCCAATCGCACGACGAGACCCAGCTGATGACGTTTCGCAAATGTACCAATGACCGTTTGGCTAGTAGCAAAGACAGGCAGACTGGAGAGGAGCCCGTTCTTAGGTGATGGAAAATCCTGCTAATCAAAACCATGGAATGGAGTATATTCCGGTCATTAAAAACAAACATTCCTTTGTTAACAACGCCCCACATAACGAATGCTTTTATTCACAGTATTGACTTGGGCTTTTCTGTAGTAAATTTGGCATACATCAAAATTACCCCTGGTTAATGACTACGTGGTTGATTATGTGGGGTACTTTCTTTGTTCAGGAAATCAGAATTGAGTGTCTAATTCACAGTCGATAGAAACCATCATCCTAATACCAGGCATTATTATTCCTATAAACCCCTCTGGATCAGCACATCTAATTAATAAACTTTGCGAAGCTAATAATTACCCATTGTGGTTTGCCATTGAAGCATTTTCTTATGCGCAGAATGCATAGAAGTCGTAACATCTTATTATATGCGTTCAGAAAACTTGTTTGGGAAAACGACTGTTTTGATTTGCGGTTAGCAAACTTTGGCGTGCGCCGCAAGCACTTTTATGTGCTATCTTTTTGCCAAATCTAGTGGTCAGTATGTGCTAGCGTGACTTATAAGAACTGGAGTTATTTTAAGGTGACGTTGTCCGTACCATGTGTGCCGACGTAGCAGAAATGATGCCAACCAATTCAGACACACCCAGCTACAAGCGCCTGCCTGTACAGTGCCCCCTCGTGAATTCAGCTGCAAGCATTCTCCGTCCCTCAACTAAAAGGAAACTGTTAGTGAACTCTAATGAGATGAAATTATGAACACATGAAGGGGTGAAACGTCATATTTACAATGAAACCATGTATAGGAAGGGAACTGAGTTTTGTTTTGAGTTGCTGTTTTCTTAGAGCTTATCTAGGTTTCGATAAATTTAACATGTTAGTGAGAACACTAAATCCACAATTAATAGACAACTCATCTCACTCAATGACGAACAACATTTATGGATAGGCTTGAAACGCCAGATGGGATTGGACCAAATGCAAGTCTGAGAGCAGTGCAATGCATCGCTTCTTCTTGAGAGTAACGAAATGGTACTATCATTTTCAAATAATCGAAAATGAAGATACAGTGCGCATCTTTGCAAATTAAAAGCACTTCGTAATCACTTCCATTCAACTTGCCTAATGAATGCATGCTTTGTTTGGATTTAGATATTTACAACCAACTGATGAAAATATAAGAAACAACAAGAGCAAAAAAATCTATGCATGTAACTACTCAAATAAATATCAAGTAAAAGATTTAAAGACATTGGACCACGGACACGCATAGACCCGACACTGAGGAGACTTACCGACTGGGTTGAGCCGATTCTGAACTGCATTTAGGGACATCGATTCGAGAAGACCCTCTATTACGGTTGCCTCGCATGATATCGACAACAATATTTCACAAAATGTGGTCGTTTCGGGCAGGGAATTCAATCGGTCGTCTAACATGAATTTCATCCCCGTGAAGCCCAAAAAAACTAATATTATTGCAAGCGTGGCACGTGAGCACAATTTTAGTGCTTGTTAAATAGCCGTTATGCGACAGTCACCGACGAGCCATTTTTATTTATATTTTAATGCAACCATTTCAACAACAATATGATCATATACATTTTTTTCGTTTTATCGGTCAAATTGTAAAAATAAATCAATGTTGTAAAAATATAACGTTGTTAACTAACTACAAAACATCGACTGAAAAATATCATTCAGAACCAATCTTTGAGAGGTATTCATACTTCCAAACCAGGCATGACAAAATAAACTGTACTTGGTCAGAAAGATGATATTTCGAGTGGGATAATCATTAAATTTACCGTTTAATTTCTGTAACGAACTTTTGTCAATTCAACAATGAACTTTGTCTTAAAAAAACGCAGTTCAATACACCTGTAACTTCCATAATGCAAGATGAACCGTGTTTCCTAAGCAATGGTGAGACAATACTGCCCCTACAAAGGTTTTAAATTAGTTTGTCATTGTCATGACAAAAGTTGACTAGCTTTGCCTATTAGAAGCATCAATGAGTGATGCAGCCACATTCCAGCAACTGGCAGCTAATTGTCTTTGCCTGTTTGAAAAATATCGGTGAGTGATGTTCTCGCATTCAAGTGACAGGCGTATGACTTTCTTAACCTCTTTGAAGCATCAGTGAGTGATGCAATCACATTGGCATATGACTTTCTTAACCTCTTTGAAGCATCAGTGAGTGATGCAATCACATTCCAGCGCCTGACAGCCAACTGTCTGTTTGTTTGAAGTATCAGCGAGTGTTGTAGTCATATTTCAGCGACTGCCAGCTAACTGTCTTTACCTCTTTGAAGTATCAGGGAATGATGCACTCACAATCCAGCGACGGGAAGCTAACTCCGTTTCTTCGAAGTATCAGTGAGTGATGCACTCGCGTTCCAGCGACTGGCAGCTGACTGACTTTGCCTCTTGAAGTATCGGTGAGAGATGCACTCACATTCCAGTGACTGGCAGCTGACTTGCCTCTTTCAAGTATCGTGAGTGATGCACTCACATTTCAGTGACTGGCAGCTGACTTTGCCTCTTTCAAGTATTGTGAGTGATGCACTCACATTTCAGTGACTGGCAGCTAACTTTGTCTCTTTCAAGTATCTGTGAGTGATGCGCTCGCATTCCAGCAACTCGCTTGCTGAACAAGCCTCACATAAGACCTCCGGGTTCAGGTCCACAATGCCTTTCGATTGCTTTTTACATTACGAGGTAAAGCAACGCCTGACTGTTCATATTTAGATAAGAGACAGTATTATTTACATTGAAAACGAACAGGTCAAATCTATCCTGTATGTTTCATAACAAGTTTCAAAAATACCATGAGCTGGAAGACCGACTGAGGACACCAGCAATCAATGTTGCTTTTAACCAATCGCGTTTATGTTCTATTATTAACGATCGATTACATAACCGAACAGTTAATAGCAGAATAGAGTCAATTTCCAAAGCGCACCGAACGCCGAAGTGACGACTTGACCAACAGGCATTGGATCACATAAGCCCTTATGGTGCCCGTATGACTATAACCAATACATTATTGAAAAGTAAAACAAGAATTTGTGATTAACAGCAATTGCTAGATTAGATTAGAGTGACATGATTTCTAGCGCAAGAGTCAATGACGGCATTGGTCAATCAAAGCAAAACTGGAAATTGTTGATCATGACACGATGTTTGTTTTTACACCTAAAAACCACCACTGGACACGACTATGAAAACATCATAACAAGAGAGCAGTGTTGGACAAAGCCGTCGATCTAGATAGAATTCCAATTTGTTCCCTGGAAATCGGCCAAAATAATTCAGATAATAATTTTGATACAATATCGAGTCCAACACTACACGGGTCCTGATGCTCCCCACATCAGGAGGGCGAGTGCGAGCTTCTGGCGAGGCTCCCCCTTGACGTATTGAAGTCGCTCGACACAGTTTCGGGCCCATCACTACACGGGTCTTGGTGCT
Source organism: Gammarus roeselii (assembly GCA_016164225.1). Lineage (NCBI taxonomy): Eukaryota > Metazoa > Arthropoda > Malacostraca > Amphipoda > Gammaridae > Gammarus > Gammarus roeselii. The sequence goes on from SDVV010010455.1 coordinate 5,585, forward strand.
CCCTACATCAGGAGAGCGGGTGCAGGCTTCTTGCCAGGCCACGCCTCCTTGGCGTATTTCTTCTTCTTGGGTTCGTCTGGGTCCGGGACAGCGCCATGTTGAGGCAGATGGGCGGTGGGCTGGGTGGCGGTAGCAGCGGGCTCCTCGGGGACAGGTTCGGGAGGAGCCAGCTCCACCTAGGAGAAGTGAGTTAGTGTAGGGAACTAGGCAGGGTTTGAGGTTGGGTTAGTAGAGCAATCGAATGGAAGTTCGACCACACCGAAACAATCTCTACCGGGGGAAAGAAGAGAGTTAGTGCAAGGATAAAAAGTAAGATTAGAGATTGGGAGAGTTCAACAAAAGAGGGCAAGTACTTCCCCGCTGGAGGAGAAAAAAGAGGTACAAATCGAAGATCCCATGCATGCAATCTGCATTTGAGCAGGAAAAGGGAAGGAGTCTAAAAAGTGTTGCATGAAGTAAATAGCCCGACGCTCGAAGATCAAAGTGTCTCTCCTTGGGAAGTAGCTACGTCATAAATGAACATTACTCCCGCTCGGTGGGAAGATGATGGATAGTAAATGTAAAAAATACCGCTACCACTTATGTCCGACACATTTTCTCTAAACTCTAATCAGATATTACGGCGTAGAACCAGACTAAGAAGAGGTAGCCTACGTTGGCTGTATGTTAAAATTGAGCGACCGTTGGTCGATAGTTACGGTGCAGAATACCCAGCGACAAGTGAAAACAGATAGGTTAGAGTTCTATGGCTTCCTAGTACACCGGTGACTATTGAGCACCCAAAAGGTAATGCAAGCTACTTCTCGTACTGCACAGTAGTAACAGAAAATATGTTAACGAGTCATCTTTGAGGAAGACCAGATCATTTGTTTTCAAATTCAGACTTTATGGCATTTTCAACTCTGCGTTCAAATCAAATGTCAATTAAGTTTAAACAATCAGCAAAAAATAAAAAAGTATCATTACTTGGGAACATAAATTATCAACGAATTAACTTTCAACAATGTACGTAGAAAAAAAACTTCAACAGCTTTACTTCCACCCATGCACATATGAATTTTCAACGAATTTATATACTTCCACCCGTGTACATGAATGACAAACTGAATTCATTCATGTTTCTGTAACCTGTGCACCGTGACGTACACGACACTCCTCGTTTGCTGAGGCTACCAAGCAGTCATCCAGGATCGCCGGTTGCTCTGTCTGAACCAGTTTCGCTCATGATCTTCTATCGGAATGCAGACGACTCATCTCTTGCCATGACTAATTCTAGATCTGCCATGCAACAGGTATGTGCCAGCTAGTCTTCAACTAGCAATCATGAAAAGAGCAAATACAAACAGATCGTATGAGCTACACTTACCTCCGGTGCAGGGTTCGGCATAGGCAGCCCCAGCTTGGAGGAGAAGAATGGTGAAAAAATGCTGCCGCCGTGGCCCAGGTGATGTGGCTGTGGTGAGGTGATGTGGTCGTCGTGCACCCCATCGGGAGGCAAGTCTTCATACAACCCCGACCCCGTTATGCTGTCCCTGTGCAGCAGCCCTCTATGTCCCACCCGCCCCGGGAGAGTTGACACTGACGACAACGGGGCATCAATTCGACGTTTCTGGGGAACAACATTAGATTAGAGTTGTAGAAAGCACTATAGGGAAGCTTCTTTTTATCAGATGAGAGGATTGTCTTGCCACCAGCCAAAATTAAGATTGGGAGGAAGCAGCAGTGTATCATGACCGGAAGATTTCAAAGACGGCAGAGGCAATAATGTTTGATGGAGAGCTGTAGAAACCAGTAGAAGAGGAAAGTTAAAGCAGTCAAAATAGACGATTGAAAGAAAGAGCATCTCAACGTGACTGTGAAATGGTATTAGCAAGGTCAAATTTTCATCTTTCTGTTTAGCATGGAGCAGGAGCTGGTGATAGGAGAAACCTTGTTAAGAAGCGAGATATCTACAACTAAACATGGGTTTAGTTTGCTCATGGTACAGTGGCAGATGGGGTGCTGATGGACTTTGTGTTGATTTCGAGGAAAGTGGTTGGGAGGCTATTGTATGTGCGGGTGCCGAGAGAGGAGGGCGGAGGAGTGTTATCTCATCTACTGTTGGAAGGAAAATTGAGAGTGGAGCAGGTAAAAAGTAGAACTAAAGTGTGGGAGGAGGAAGAAATATAGTGAAAGTATGAGAACTAAGTGTGGCCGGCTGAGTTGAGAAATTCCAGCAAGCATTGATAAAAGATGAAATTATGAGAAGGCTTAGAGAATATTGAGGATGAATGGTAGACGTTCAGAGAAACAGTGTTGAGATATGCGAGAAATGTGTGTTACATGCGCCGTGTGGGCGGGTGTGGGCCGAAGGGTTGCAAGTGGTGGGACGATGAGGTTAAAATAGCAGTGGCGCAAAAAAAAGGAGGGGCTTTAGAGGAGTGGTTGCCAGTGAGGTCCGTGATGGCTCATAACAACAAAAGAGCGAAGAGAAAAAAAAGGTGAAGCTTGGGGTGAGGAGAGTAAGGAAGGACGCTGATGCTAGGCAGGGTAGTTGATTGCGCAAGATTTTTTAGGAGAATAAGATGTTTTGGAAAGGGGAGGTGGCGAAAGATGTAAACGGCCGCTTGTAGTGGGAGAGTGGTGATGTGCGTCATAGGTGGTGGGCTAAATAGTTTGAGGAGTCGTTGAATTTTGAGGATGTCAGATAGGCCGACACTGTTTTTGTAAGTGTTGGTGCACAGAAGCCAGTTTATGCGCAAGAATTGTTCAGACATTATTAAGGAAGAGGTGCAGGAGGAGGTGGAGGGGATGCAAGCAAGGAAAGACCCTCGTTCAAACTGTGTGGTGACTGAGTGTCCTAAGAGCGGTGGAGTAATGATAGTCGAATGGTTGGTGACGCTGCAAAATCAGTGTTATATGTCGGGAAAAATGTTCCGCTGTACAAAGGCAATAAATAACGGTAAAAATCAATGCAGCAACTCAACAGGCATAAGTTTATTGTGTATGATGGGGAAGTCGCACGGGGGAATGCTAAGCAAGAGGATCAGAGACTATACAGATGGTGCAACTAGCGAGGAGCAGTGTGATTTTTGGAGTGATGGTATAGGGTGTGCAGATCAGATTTTTGCACTGAGACAAGTCTGTGAGAAGTAGCTTGCAAAAGGAAACGATGTGTTCTGGGCCTTCATGGATCTGAAAACGACCTACGATAGGGTTGACAGAGAAGCATTGTGGAAGGCGGGACACGTGGGAATTTGTTTAGAGTGGTCCAGAGTTTCAGTTGGCAACAAGACATGTGTCAGTCGGAGCGGAATGAATGTTTGGTTCCCAGGGAAAGTGAGACAGCAACAAGGTTGCGTTATGTCTCCATTGCTGTTCAATTTCTACATTGATGGAGTGGTCTTGGAAGGGTCAGAAAGTTGAACACGAGTGTATTGTGTCAAGGTTTAGAATTTTCATGAGCAAATGGACTGAGTTAGCAGTTGAGTCAATTGCTTTGTTCGGATGATACGGCTACGGTGGCAGATTCGGAGGAGTTGTGTAGGCTGGAGTCGGAGATGGATAGTGAGTGCGAGTAAAGTAGTGAGATTATTTGAGGAATGACTATGCCAGCTGAATTTGAGTCCGACTAAAGGCAGCGTTATTGAAGAAAGTGCTGTGTTCCAAGTACTTGGGCTCTAATGTGGAGAAGACTGGACATGTGGAAACAGGTGCAATTTAGAGTGGAGGAAGGGTGTTAAGTGATTGGTACACTGAACAGTACAATAGATTGCCTCTGAGGGAACTCAGTAAGCACTAGGCGGAGTGTATTAGGAGTGTCCAGGAACCGGCTCCTGGGGAAGTATGTGCGTCGACATTCCGTCCATGTCCGTCCAGGCACTCTACCCCACCATTCCGTCCAGGTGGGGCCCTCATGCAGAATGGGGGTGGCGACGCCTCTAGTAGATGTATGTGCGTTAGTCTGCTATGTCTGTGCGTTAGTTTGCTATCGGCATAGTCAGTCAAGATTGGTGTGGGTTTGTCTTAAATAGTATGTAATTTATTTCTCATAGGAACATTAGACCATTTCATGTTCTAATTTATTTCCGCAGCTCTTTAAATAGCTGGGAACGAAGTGAAAATTTGCAAGCTACCAGGGTGATGAGTCTCTGAATGGGCTATAAACATAGCTCAAAGATTTTTGGGTGCAACATCTGCCTTTCAGTCAATAAAATAGTAAGGGCAGTGCATATTTTCAGGTATACGCCAGATGGGAATAGCATCTCGCGGGAGAGAGTCCACCGTGATACGTGGTAGTCCAAGCTCAACAGTGAGGAGCTCCATGCGCTGTGAGTAGCTCGAGAAAGGAGCCAGATTGGGTGGTGCCGTCGGATTGTGGTACATGTAGGGGAGGTGGGGCGTGCGAGAACATGGTAATGGAATTGGAGGTCAATTCGTTCTCGTCAGTTTCACAAAGAAGGCTGACAATAGGGGAGAAGCAGAAAGCTCCAGTACAAGCGCGAAGGGTGGCATTGTGAACTGGTTCAAGTGTTTCGAGAACATTTGGTTTCGTAGAGCCATAGACCACACTCCCAAGTCCAGTTTGGACCGGATGATAGCGCTGTAAAGGCGTAATGATATTGTTCTGTCTGCACCCCAGGTGAAGTGTGATGCGATCCAAAGAATGACAAATCACTGAAAGCAGACTATCTTAAGCTGCTGCACGTGGTACTTCCAGGTTATTTTCCGGTCAAATAATAGTTCTGGGAAGCGGATTGTAGGTAGGTAAGGGATCATTTATCCATTGAGTCTGAAGTCTGGTTACGTGTGTGTGCTAGACCGATAAATATAAAGTGCACATGTTCTGTTTTTAGATTTTGTAAAGCCTCAAGATTCTCTCCAGGCAACCACCTGGGCATTGCACTCTGTAGTTGGCGTTTAAAGTTGTGACACAACTGGCGCCGATGCGTATATCATTAAGTCGTCAACGTACAGTGACGCACTCACGGAGGGAGTCATCAGCCCCGTGATCCCATTAATGGCAATCGCGAATAGAGCACACGAAAGGACGCTACCTTGGGGACCCCCTCATCTTGGGTTTTAATGTCCGACAGGTGATCGTCGTTTTTGGCTCGGAAGATTCTCCACCGGAGGAAGTTTCAGATGAGAAATGACAAGTGACCCCGAGTCCCATCTGGTGGATCTCTCTGAGGATGCAACAGCGCCAGGTATCATTTGCTTCTCACTTTCAAAGAAAACGCAAACTGTGGGTTGCTTGCGGTCCAAAGCATTTTGGATATCAGTCACAACGCGTACTAATGCGTCTTGCACTGATGGCATCTTTCGAAATCCGAATTGTAATTGGGAGAGGAGTGAGTTGGCTTCTAGGTGCCGGGTCAGTCGGGCATTCACAATCTTCTCCAGAACCTTCGCTACGAGGTGATGGCTATAGGGCGGTAGCAGGGCAATTCATTGGTAGGCTTGCCAGGCTTTGGGAAAGACAAAACCACTGCCTCCTTCTACCGATCGGGATAGGTGTGGGTAGACCAGACTGTGTTGTAAATTAGACACAAGTAAGAGTGCAGAGGGTTGTAGGTGCCGGAGCATCTCATAGGAGATTCGATCTTCGCCAGGAGCAGAAGGGTTGGAGGTGCGAATTACACCAAAAATTTCGCGTACCGTGATAGGTTCATTGTGAGGTATAGGAGGATTTATGGAGAAATACAGATCATTTTGTTCTGCGGTACGCTTTGTGTTACGGAAAGCCAGTCTGTAACAAAAATCCGAGCCAACGGAGTAGTGTGTTGCATTCAGAGACTTCTTGCGGATTGGTGTGGGTCATTCCTCCATCCTTAAGGTTGGATGGGGATGAGAACAGTACTTTCCTGTCATTTTCCGTATGCGTGACCACACTTTAGACATGGGTGTGTTCACATTAATGGACGATACGAAGTTCTGCCATGATTCTCTTAGAGATGGGAAACATGTATTTCGTGCTGTTGCAGTTTCTCGCCAAAACGTTATTTTGTCTGCTACTGCTTTGGTGCGCCGGAATCGATTGAATGCTCGCTTCCTTTGCCGTTATGTTATTTCACATAGGTCACTGCACCAGGGTGTCCTAATTTTAGGCGGTGTTCCCTTAGTTATAGTTATACTGCGGTCTGCAGCGTGAATGAGGGTACTTTTAATGTTTTCCTCCATCTCGTCACAGGATATATCCTGAGGTGGGAGAGGAGTTGTTGTATAGGCGGTGAACGATTGCCAGTTAGCTTTACGCATTGTGTATCGGCGAGCGGTAGACGTATCTTCAGGATAGAGAGTAGTGATGGTGATTGGGAAGTGATCACACCTGTTGAGCTCCTCCAGCACTTGCCATGCAAGGTCCGGGGAGGTAGCAGAAGGATAAGTCAATAGCCGATAACGAGGCTGTCTGGGTAAGGAAGTGAGTCGGTTCTCCAGTATTAAGGAGCGCAATTTCAGAAGTTATGAAGAATGCTTTGACTTGGCCTTCACGTCGACATTACCAATAACTTCATCGAGATTGACGGCTTCAATTTTTATAGAAAAGATAGAGGAAGGAAAGGAGGTGGAACCGTGATTTATGTGCGAGAAGAATATACATTTTCTCAAGTAAGGCTTAACGACAGCAATGAAGTTGATGACCTTTGGGTGAACATCCAGGTACGAAAAAACATATCGTTTGTTGTTTATCCTCTTTACAAAAAAAAATCAATAATGATCAATTCAAATTGAAATCCAACAATATAAAGCCGATTTTAGACAGACCTGGGCTGCATCAGCTTATAAAAAGTGCAACAAGAATTACACCCGATTCCCAAACTGTATTGGATCTGCTCAGAGGTAACAATCAGTCTTCCATTGTTACCACAGACGTGGAGCCCAATTCTTTCTCCATTAACATCAAAAAAGAGAAGAAACAAGTATACAAAATAACCTGTTGTACAAAAAGAAATTACACCGCGGATAATTTCAGAGCACAACTAGTCCAACGTCGAGATGATGTAACCAATACATAGCCCGAATAACGTCACAGAGACAGCCCAATTACTCACAGACTATCTTCTCTCATGTCTGAACGCTGTGGCGCCAACAGAAACTAAAACAATGAAAACTATGCCGGTTAAAAGGATTACAAAAAAACTGCGAAATAAAATTGCACTTAAAATATATCTCAAACGCAGAGCAAACGAAGCATCACTTGGTTAGAATTATTTAGAATCAAAAATAGAAGAGTCAAACGAGAAGTCAGGTGCAAACAAAAGGTGCAAAAACAATCAAAATGAAACGTGGAATGAACTGAAAAGATTTGTCCCCTACAAAAAAAGATCACCTCGCCTACTTATCCGAATTCTCAGGCAACTTCAGAGAAGTTTAACAACTACTTCGCTGGAGTTGGGAAACAGGTTTTTGAAGGAGTAACCCAAGAAGTTATCAAGGATTACAGAGCGAAGCAACGGATACATTGAGTCCAAAAGCTTTTGATGGAGACAGCAAATGAAAACCAAAGCAAGTATCGCAACACGAAGTAAAACGAGCTGTATTTGCCTTGAGGAACACAAATTCTACAGGAATAGATGGTTTAGCCCAACAATATCTAAAAGACAGCCTAATAGTTACCTTGCCTTATATGAGCACAGTTATTAACACCTCCATAGCAAGTGAAATTTTTCCAGAGATCTGGAAGCATGCAATCATAAAAGCAATTCATAAATGCGGGGACAGTAATGAACCATCCAACTTTAGACCAATCAGTCTTCTGCCTGTCCTATCCAAGACTCTAGAAAAGGTAATATCTATTCAATTGATTGATTACCTTGAATTAAACAAGCTGTTCAATGACTGCCAGTATGCTTATCGGCGAAAATTGTCAACAAAGACGCACTTATGAGCATCACTGAAGATCTGTACAAAAACTTTAATGAAAGGCAGATATCTCTGCTGGTATTGCTCTACTTATCGAAAGCATTCTACAGTGTTAGCCATACAATTCTTTTTGACAAGCTCCGCAACATCGGAATAGACCCTACTTGGTTCGAAAGTTATCTGATGAATCGGCAACAATCAGTTAAACTCGATAACGCAACTATGTCAAATTCGACCTTAGTTGCCTTTGGGATCCCCCAAGGTTTGATACTTGGCCCTCTGTTGTTCCTGGTTTTTGTAAATGACATCGACAGTAAATTACCAAAAAATCAAGCGGAAATGGTAATTTACGCCGATGATGTTCAAATATTGCTTTCCCAAAAACCGTCAGATCTGAATGCACTGATATAAAAATGGACTAAAGCTCAACTTTTAAAAAACAAAATGCATCTTGTTTGGCTCAAACTCGAAAAGCAAAGCAGTTCCAACTAATTTCTCTATCAGGATAGGTAAATGTGAAATTTCTGTTGAAGATAAAATTATAAGTCTGGGAGTATGGTTTGATCCCGATCTTTCCTTCAAACACCGCGTAACTACTCTGTGTTAAAAATTGAATGGAACACGTTTGTTCCTAAACTCCGCAAAAAAATAATTGGGTTTCCTTATCAAGATGACCGATTGTCCACGCTTTAGTATTTTTTCACATCAACTACTGTCTTTTAATTTGGGGAAAGTGCACCAAAACTCTAAGAGAGGAAGTGCAATGTTGTATAAACATAGCGGGAAGAATAACATGCGATGGTAACCACAGAAAACGAGACCAAGTAAGTCCTCTCTTTGAAAAATTACAGTGGCTCAATATCGACAACAAACTGGCACTCCATGAGTCGGTCAGAAATCATAAAGATCTGATAGAAAAACATTCATCCAGCAGTCAAAGGCACATATATTCTCGAGGCAAAAAGAACAATCGATTCACAAGAAATAATGATACTCTGCACGTTGAACACAGGAGAACAGAAACTGCCTGTAGAGCTTTTCCGTTCACTGGACCAAAATCCTGGAACAGCCTCCCAACAAGCCTTGAGAATCTTAAATCCAATACGTCCTCCAAGAATAGGCTTAATGAACATCTATTGACCGATCAATTCAAAACCATAACTTTGCCCACAAACACAAGCTAAATGCATAAGCCTAATACCATCAACCAGACAATGCATTCTGTTCTTGAGCATGTCCGAAAACACTACCACAACAACTCTCAACAATGAGACACCATCTAATCGTTTTTACTCTGACGATGAATATGATTTTTATGCTGCTACCGATCACTTTTGTCTTTGCCATCTACCAGAAGTGTTGACTAGCGTTTTGTCTATTTCTACGTTTCAATCACTTAAGTATAATTAAAATACGAACTCAGTCTTTTCGAGGAACGATAGGCAGCTTCTAACTTTGATAAAGTTTAACTTGATTTTAATATATATATATATACATAATTCATTGTATTATTTCTAACAATTACGTTACATTTTTGATGATATAATCGTTGCCTTATGAACATCATTTTGCTGGTCTTCTAGCTATAACATAATTATATTCATCTGACTTGTGTACTCCAGCATTGTATTATTCTGATTGTCAATCATTTAATCATTTCCTAGTGGTCATGAAGTGTGTATATTATATATTATATATTATATTGTTTGGTATGTATTTTATGTTCAACTTTTTTTGTATAACATATGTTGTCTATTCACCTCTTCATTCATCATACAATGGTTTACACTCATCTTTACAAAATGCTAGCGCTTTTTGATTTCTCAACCCTATATTGTATTCATATTTTCTATATAATTCATGTCGTCCATACACACCTTTAGTCATCCTACAAAAATGTAGACTTCTCATTACAATATGTTAGCACATTTCTATGTCCCAACCCCATGTTCTCGGGACTCTAACCACGTGCATGCGTGTTTTCCCACTCCATGAACTTATTTTCCACACCAATGTATTTTGTTATTTATCCACTCCAAGTATTTCCTATTTTTCAACCCCGCGTGTCACTGGTTATGCCAACGCTATGTAGTCGTGATTATTTAGTCAAAATGAACCACCAGGTTAGTAAATAGTGCGCTTGAAAATAGTTCATTAGGAGAAATATATATGTTATAAATAGTAACGGGGCGTTTGAGGCCCACTGTGTAGACCCGAGCTTGCAGAGTTGTTTGCAAGGGATTGGAGTGCATGTGATTGCTTGATTAACTATTGTACGATTGCAGAGTGGGAAGCGAGGTGAGTGATTGGTTCACAGTGAAAGTGGAACTGAGACAAGGCTGCGTGATGTCTCCCTGGCTGTTCAACCTCTATATGGATGGAGTGGTCAGGGAGGTGAACGCGAGTGTGCTGGGTCGTGACTTGGAACTGTTGGAAGCGAATGGGCGGAGTTGGCAGTTGAGCCAGTTGCTATTTGCTGGTGATACGGCCCTGGTGCGGATTCGGAGGAGAAGCTATGTAGGCTTGTGTCTGAGTTTGGTAGAGTGTGTGAGAGGAGAAAGCTTCGAGTGAACGTGGGTAAGAGTAAAGTAATGAGATGCTCGAAAACTGTTGATGCGAGCAAAATTAGTGCCACCCTAAATGGAGAGCTCATGGAGGAAGTTCATTATTTCAAGTATCTGGGCTCCCATGTGGAGATAACTGAACTAGTGGAAACTGAAGTGAAGACGCGAGTGAAGGAGGGATGTAAAGTGTTGGGTGCACTAAAGAGTGTAATGAGCTGTAGGACGTTGGGGATGGAAGCAAAGAGAGGGCTGTATGA